>PVIH01006791.1:38037-107169 GCA_004025045.1 Sigmodon hispidus | reverse complement strand
GACTGGAAAATCTTTTCCCAACCCTTTATTCTAAGCCTGTGTCTGTCTTTGCAGTTGAGGTGTGTTTCTTGTAGGCAACAGAAGGATGGCTTCTGTTGTTGTATCCATCTTGTTAGTGTGTGACGTTTTATAGGAGAGTTGAGTCCATTGATATTAAGGGAAATTAGTGACCATTGATTCATATTTCCTGCCATTTTTGTTGGTAACTTGTTTGTATTTCCTTTCTCTAGAGTATTATTCTGTGGACTTATTGATTGTTTGTGATTTCATGGATGTATCTGGGGTCCTTAGGTTGTAGTTTTCTCTCTAATACTCTCTGTAGTGCTGGATTGGTAGATAGATATTCTTTCAGTCTGACTTTGTCCTGAAATACCTTGTTTACTCCATCTATGGTGATTGATAATTTTGCAGGGTATAGTATTCTAGTTTGGCATCCATGCTGTTTTAACATCTGCATAACTTCTGACCAAGCCCTTCTAGCTTTCATTGTTTCCATTGAATAGTCCAGCATTATTCTGATGGGTCTGCCTTTATATGTGAGTTGGCCCTTTTCTTTTGCAGCTCTTAAAATTTTTTCTTTGTTCCGTATGTTTTGTAGCTTGATTATAATGTGGCGCGCTGACTTTTTTGGGGGATCATATCTATTTGGTGTTCTGTAAGCTTCTTGTATCTTTATAGGCATTTTCTTCTTCAGGTTAGGAAAGTTTTCTTCTATGATTTTATTGAAAACATTATCTGTGCCTTTGACCTGGTATTCTTCTCCTTCTTCTATTCCTATTATTCTCAAATTAGGTCTTTTCATGATGTTCCAGATTTCCTGAACATTTTGAGTTATGGCTTTTTTAGTTTTACTATTTTCTTTGACTGATATATCTATTTGAGCTACTGAGTCTTCCACTTCAGAAATTCTATCTTCCATCTCTTGAACTCTGTTTCTTATGCTTGTATCTGTAGTTCCAGCTTTTTCTTCAGGTTTTCTATTTCCATTTTTGCCTCATTTTTGCCTTTTTTATTGCTTCTATTTCAGCTTTTATTTCAGCTTTTAGTTTCTGGCATGTTTCTTTCATAGATTTGTTCATCTCTTCCAATTTTTTGTTTGTATTTTCTTCTATTTCTTTAAGGCTTTTTTTCATATCTTCTTTTAGAGCTTCGATGATCATCAAAAAGGAATTTTTGGTGTTGCTTTCTTCTGTTTCCTCTTCATTGCTCAGTTCAGGTCTTGTATTTGTAAGATCACCACTCTCTTCTGGAGTTACCATGTTGTCCTTTGTATTATTATGTAATTTTTTGCACTGACGTTTGCCCATGGCTTTAGTGGTTCACGATTAGATGGGTCCTGGTCAGTTGTGGCACTCGGGTTTGTGTGCCTCCTGTCACCTCTCTGGTCAGGGTCTGATTCTGTCTTTCAGAGCCCCCTGCAGTTGTTGGTTTGCTCAGTTCGAGGTTGTGGTGGGTAGCCGTGCAAATTCCTTCAGCAGGAGCTGTGGATGTGGTCAGGGGCAGAGTTTACCTGCCCCTGCTCCAGAGTGCGCTGGGATTCTGCAGACAGCACTCGGTCCCAGGAGTGGAACTGAAAGCAATGGGAGCTCAACTCTCCCTCCCAGGTTGGGATATTGGCGCTGAGGCCTGGTGTCCCCTCCTCACCTCTGGGCGGGGTCTGAATCAGCCCTTCAGAGACCCCTGCAGTTGGTTTGCTCAGTTCGAGGTTGTGGTGGGAGCCGTGCAAATTCCCTCAGCAGGAGCTGTGGATGTGGTCAGGGGCAGAGTTTACCTGCCCCTGCTCCAGAGTGCACTGGGATTCTGCAGACAGCACTCAGTCCTGGGAGCAGAACCGGAAGCCAGGAGTAAAGTTTTAAAAGAGTATGTTAAAATTTTGAGCAATAATTATCTTGATCTATGGTAATTAAAATAAAAATATCATTGGGTTAATTGATACATATACTTCATTTATAAAATAAATAATTTGTTCATAATAATAGGAAAACTTTGTGATTATTCTTATTATATAAAAGGAAACAATGTATCTAATACATATATTTATTGTAAGTTAATTCTGTATATATGAGTTCCTTAAGTTTCTACATGAAAACTTATTGATTAAATTTAAGAAACTATATTTCAGTAGAAATTTTCTTTCATGTGAGTGCCCCGGGACTAGAGCATGGCATCAGATGCTATGGAACTGGAGTGACAAATAGTTGTGAGGTGATACCTGACTCTGGTCCTCTATAGAACACATATAACTCTTAAACAATGCACCACCACTTTACCTCCAAATACTCTTTGTTGTAAAAGGTTTCTAACCCTCTGTGGCCCAGAAGTCTGACCTGCCAAAATTCATTTTAATTTACATATAATCTCTGAGATATTGTTCATAAGGCCTTCCTTAATTTTCTCTCAGTCACATTTTGTATCCTTCTACTTTTCTTATACATGAAAGTTTTTTATTATTATTATAGAGAACATTAACTTCACAAGCAGGCTAGAAATAGTGATTTCTCCTAATTCTATTTTATCTCCCCCTTCACTGCTTCTTTTTATTTCAGCATTTTGGTGAAGAACTGAATATAGTATATTGACAATTTAACTTGATTGTGGTATAGAAATACTTCTGGTTCTTACATAAAGCTTCAAAGAGAAAATGAGGTGACATTCTTTAGAATACTGATTCACATGTGTGTTTGAAGGCTATGCTAGCAATTCTAAAGAAAGAAACAAACAACAAGCCCACTGAGTAGTGTTTTAAATAAACATTATGTGCTTCTTCTAAAGGTTATTGAATTATAAAAATGTCCTGATTGATTAACATAATTCTTGGACACTTTAATAAATTCCTTCAACCCATAATATGGCATAGACAGAAAGAATGGCACATGCTAACTTCTTAATAAACACTAATACACATACATATAATTATATGCAATAGCATATTGCAAGCTAAATGATATATGTTGGAACTTAGTTTAGGGGCCTCCACCAAGTGTTTTCTTTCTAAAACAAGTGTTTTAAGTAATTTGTGAAGGAATACATAAAAACATGATACAGGACTATAGAAACCAAACCATTGTTTTTATTTTAGACAGACAGAATATCTTCTGAAACTTAATTTTATTGAGAGTTTGGTTTAACATCTAAACCTTTAATTAACACACAGATATTCACAGCAAGTGAAAAAATTTCAAAGCTCATATTTCATGTTCTTGGAACACAATTCTGTGGTGTTGACATGAGAATCTTCGGTGAGACCAGTGAGGCTAATAGCAATGAAACTATATGTTAGACAGAATTCACCTAGTTCAGTTTACAGAAAGAACACAAATGCAGCATTATTGTAGAAACCATCAGTTTGGGGAGGGGCTAGCTTGTAATAATATAATAAACTTTAGTATTTAGTATCAAGCATTAATTTTTATTTCTTGGCTACTAAAGTGTATGACTACAGTGAATAAGATGATATCATTAGTAAAATCCTCCTTGTGGGAAATGACAAAAAATCAAGGCATAATTGGATGTGTTAAGCACGGGAGTGATATGAGGGAAAAATAAGAGAATGCATGTCTAATAGGATGAAACATCTTTGTGATATGGTGTAAAGATTTAAGCCACCAGAATGTGATACAAGACTTCCATGGTTATCAGAGATTCTGGCTTCTCCTATCACTTTGCATCATCAAGCACAATACTAATTTCACCATCTCCTCTTAAAAGATTGCCTGAAGCCTCACACACCGATGCTTCATTAGATGGTGACAACACACCTATCCTAGTGTAAATAACAGTGAAAATTAAAATAACAAAAAATGCATGAAAATATGGAATATATTTAGGCCTCAAAAACAACTGAGTTGTAAAAACAGGCTCACAACCATACAGTATCTCCACTCTCGGCAATGTCTCTGTATATATACATCTACTATACATTTATACTTTAGAATTTTCTGTCTATATTATTCCAAATGTGATTACAGTCATGGATATACCTTTATGATTTTCTATGTAATTGTATCCCTCATGTACAGTTTCAAAATTTTCTGAGTGTAATTGGCCATCTGTGGTGGTTTGACTAATCATATTTCCCATTGTCTCATACATTTTAATACTAAGTACCCAGTTGTTGGAATTGTTTGGGAAGGATTAGTAGAAGTGGTCTGGTTGAAGGGCATGTGTAACCATGATTGGGCTTTAAAGATTTAAAAGCTCACACCACTTTTGAGTTAGCTCTTCCTCTCTCTAAATCTTTCAGATCAAGAAATAGGTTCATCATAGACTCTTAAATAATGAAAGTCTAAGCCAAAATGAAATACATTATTTTATAATTATCTTAGTCATTGTGTTTTACTACAGTAATAAGAAACCAACTAAGATATCACTGATTTCTAAAAAATAGATTCTAATGTTAATTATTGTTACATTGTACCAGATCACAAAGTAGAGAAGACTGAATTATAAACAAATCTTAACTTAAATAATTGACAATGAATAATCATGATAACCATTTAACATGTCTTTATAGATTTCTAGTACTCAGTGGTCTCCAGAATAAACATGATCAGAACACTGAAGATATCAGAGGAAAAAGATTGAATGTTTGTATCCTAATTTGCTTTTCTATTGCTGTGATAAACTCCATGACCAATTATAAGTTGGTAGAGAAGAGTTTGTTTCATCATATAGCTCCATCACATAGAGAAGCCATGGCAGAAACTCAAGGCAGGAACATGAAGAATAAACCATAGAAAGCTGCTTACTGCCTTGCTCCCTAGCATCTGCTCTACTAGATTTCTTATGCAGCCTGGATGTCCTCCCTGGGAATGGTACAACCCATGGTGGGCCTCATCCCCTAGCATCAATTAGCAATTAAGAAAATGTCCCACAGTCATGCCATAAGCCAATCTTATGCAGACAAATTTTTCATTAAACTCCCTTAGATACCTCTGCACTTTAACAAATTGACAGGCCAGACATATGGGGACTCCAGAGGTTTTTCTTTCCTCAGGACATCTTAATGCATTACCACTCTTCTTTTTCTCATAATTCTACCACTCACCATGACTGTTCTTCCTATCACACAAGCAAATGCACACACACACACACACACACACACAAATAAATAAATAATCCTTGCTCAGCTGTCACCACCTTACAATCAAAGAAAAGTGGACCATGTTCCATAAATGTCATTTTCTCTGCAGCTACTCCAAGAGTCTCTCCCTGTGATATGAAAGTTCTGGTTTACTTTGCACCTTCCATTTATTTTCAGCTTCTGAAATCTCCTGATTTAACCCATGGCTAAAATTGCTCTCATCTTTCCATAGCCAAGACCAGCGGCTTCCATTTAGTACTTCTGTTATCCTTTCTCATCCACCTGGTGTATATTATCTCTTCTTACTCCAATCTCTTCCAATTCTCTCCACTCCCTCTTCACAGCTCATTTCTTCTGCTTCACTCACTAAAATCCTTGGCCTTCATCTCATCTACACATTGGCACAGAACATCTTCAGGGAAACAGGAATCCATGGTGCTAAGACTCTGGATGGAGTGCCCACAGTGTGCTGATTTCTCTACAGAAAACTTAGGGAATTGTGTGTCTAAACTATAACATATTCAGTCTCATCTCTGCTCTTTCCATCACTGCTTCCCAACATTATCCTGAGAGATATCAGATCAAACATGTGAGGAAAATCATCTAGTGATCCTTCATTATTTTTAGAACTAATTAAACCTTGGAGAAAAAAATATATTTATAGCAGAATGATTCTCAACCGCCTCGCAATATAATCTGGTAATATTCATTATTCCAAAAACACTTATGGTACAAAGGCAATTCTGGTGGAATAAAAAGGGACAGAGACTCACAAGGGAATGGAGCAGGTGCTGGGGGTGGGCGTGGGGGGATTGAAGGGGCTTCTTCCTGGAGCATGCTGGGGTCAAGCAAGCAAATCAACTTCACGTCCAGGGTCTCCCCACAGCTGGCCACACCCCAATGGGATTCAGTTTCCTGACATCACAAGTGTTTACCTGGGTAAATTCTATTTTCCAGATACATTTCCCCCTTTTGTCTAAATAAGAAAATTCTAAACTAACTATAAGACTATATGCTATAGGGATTATTATAAAGTTGTGTCTGGGGAAGGGAAAGGCACTAACATATGCAAGGTCACACTACAACTAACAACAATTACAAGGTGCATCTTAATGTTTTGAATATTGATATGAGGCAATGCACGGGGATTGCTTCAAGGCTGTTTATCTTGAATGATAAAATTCTAATACTCAAATGTTTTTGCTGAGATATGAAGTAACAGCAACCTCAACTATCCAGTTTTCAACACCATCAAGACCTGAGAGGGAAGGCTGGAAGCATGAGAGGGTAACTTCCAAGATTTAGGAGAGGACAATGACACTTAAATACCTGGACAGTCATCCACAGCATCTCTGTACAGTGGGAGCATCCACCTTTCTGGCTACTGACCTAGGATGTCTGACAAGTCTCTTCAGAAGCAGTGCATTTTTGGGAGAAACCATCTTATCCTGTCCAGGCAGGCTTCAACAGTCTCTATCTTGCATCCTGTTTGTCCATATTGAACAGTGCACATGCTGACAGCAGTCAGGGCAAATGTAGTCCTTTGTCCATCAGGCTATTATCCGCTGAAGAAGTCAATCTCTTCATGAGATGTGCATGATGCTCAACACCACCTCAGGAAAGGAACAGTGATGCCAAGAGATGTCATGTCTCTCATGGCCAAATTCTAGATAACAAAATCTTGAAAGCCATATTCTCATTCTCTCAGTCTATGAAATGGTTGAAGATGCCTATCTATCTGATATATTCTAGCATATTTCTGGAAAGCCTGAGTATCCTGACTGTTATGTGGCAAATCTGAGTGGCAGTAATCTGCAATTCCAGTCAAATGAGAGAGTGAAGCTTACATTGTAAGAATAGGCTTTCCATAAGTGAGTGTACAATTTTTGTATAATGACTTCAAGTATGACAATCTTAGAAATATTAACCAAGATACACATATCATATCAAGTGACAACAGTATCCTAAGTACATATCCTTGTACAAAATATCTAAACAGAGTTATACAAAACAACTCGTGCATATATTACAACAAATGTTATGACTAGCATAAATAAATAGAGGTAGAAATTGTATTATGAAAATGACAACATATTTAATAAGCATTAATGTACAAAATATTTAAAACAGAGGTAGAAGCATGTGCAAAATAGGGCAATTATACATTCAATTTTGTATCAATATACAGATTATCTCAAACATATAGAATCATTTTCCATTTGTATCAATATACAAACATCTATACCATGGCAATTCATTTATGGTTCATCCTTTGGCTAATAGTTGTTTGTAGGTGGATATAATAATCTCCTATTTCCTTTTCTCTGCTTTTAAAGGAGTTCCTATATCTATAACATCATTCTATCCTCTACCCACAATTATCTTATAACCATCTTTCAGAATGATAATTATCTATAACCCTCGGATGACAAAATTATTGAGGAAGGGTTGTAGTTTTCTCATGAGGTTGCTTCATGGTGGCTTGTGGGTGATGGTGTCTCTGTGAGGTTCTGTATAAACTAAAACAATGGTTAAGGTCCTAATGAATTGACTATAAACATCTGTAACCATTCTCATAATACTGGGTAAGTTCATCTGAAAATCTTGTTAAAGGTATGATATGAAACTATCTTAAAATTGTCCTGAATGACCTATATATCAACAGTGATCGTTGAGTGATATACAGCAGGTTCTTTCTTTCTCTGTCTCAAGGTTCTGTTTTTTGACACAGTGGGGGCCCCATCTTCCTTTTGGATACTTTGGACAGGTTTGGTAGGAGAGATTATTGTTTTTAGTGGAGAGTCCAGTAGATACTAATATCAAGTGAAGATATTGAGTCTTCGGGAAGGATTGTGTGCAGATAAGATTCTTAGATTAAAAGAGGAAATGCAGAGGGAAGTAGGATTTAAAATAAGAGTGCTATAATGGTCCCTATATATTCCATCTATCTCTGTCTCACACCAGTTTGCCCTTCTGATATGAGACAGAATCTTTCAGGTTTTCTTTACCAATGTGCTTGGGTTTAGAGAGGGAGAAAGTCACTTGCTCCATCTCCAACGCCAGCCTTTCTCATGATCAAACCAGGATTGCTTTTATATATTAGATATAGATGTACAGTAGTGAGAATTGAGAAATTATCCTTAGTGCATATTGCTGCCAAGTGTCTTTGTGTTCCTCTGTAGTCCTTTCATATATGATCTTCCTCCAACTTTAAAAGTCTAAGCATTCAGCATCTTTTTAATGTCATGAAGAGGGTTGTATCTGTTCTTCTGTGAAAACAGAATTGAGACCCTGCTCCAGCTTTGCTAGGTAAATGTTCCTTAACACATATCCAATTGTCATATTGGCAAATGAGCCATTACTCCTTGTCCTTGGGAGGGTTCTTCTTTTCAAATTGGTTCTTTATCAATCTTCTTGGTACCCATACTTTTTCTTTTCCTGTAGAAACAAAAGCAAAAACTCTTTTCTCAAGCAAAATATTCTTATAAACAGATTTCAAAGTCAAAATATCTTTACAATTTGTCCAATTTAGCAGCCTCAGCAATCAACCGGAAATGTTCTCTGTATGCTGTAAATAAAGTTAACTTTTATGGCCTGTGGCAAGCACTATAGCAATAGGCAGGAAATCAGAGTAGAGACAGGTAGAAGGAGGGTGGAGTCAGTCAGTCTCCATCCAGCCCCTGAAGAAGAAGAACCACATAAGGAATCCAGGTGAGTCATGGGCAGGTCCATGTGACAGGTAGGTTACCAGAAATGGGTTGAATTAGATTGAAAGAGCTAGCTAGTAATGTGCTTGAGACATAGGCCAAACAGTATGAAAGTAATATAAGCGTCTGAATCATTTTGTGGGGGAAAAGCTGCTGCGGGAAAGGTATGAACTTCTGGCCCAAATGGGCCCAGAAATCTTGTACAAAACATATTGACTTCATTTGAATGCTACAATAATTCTTGGTACTTAAATACACAAAAAGTAGAATTCACATGTATTCTATCAGGTGATGAAGTCACTATGATAGAATTAAAGCTAGAATAATTAAGCTGTATTTTGTTTTTCACAACTCTATGTCATTTAATCTATGTTCTTTCTTCTCTTATTATTTAGCATTACTCCATTTTCCTCCCCCCTTTTTTACATTTTTAGACTTTACCATTATTTACATATGTACATTATAATCTAGAATCCTTATACAAGTATAATATATGATTTTGTTTTATTTCTTGTTTGTTTCTGAGGACATAATTCAGTTATTTTTCTCCCTTTCCTCTTTTCTTCCAAATCCATCCATATACCATTCTCTTCTCCAAATTCATTATTTTTAATTAATTTATATTTTATACACAAATGTAACTACTCCATTTCTTTCCGATAATTTTTAGATTCCTAAATTATACTTTCTAGGATCTTCTACAGACAGTTCTCTGTAACATTTCATTGAATAATGTATTAAATATTTAATAATATGAGTGAAGAGGAGGGCATAAAAATCCTAGTGAGCAGTGTGATTACTAAGATTTTATTTATCTTTTTTGTTCACTTTAGTCTACCTGTTATTTTTTTCTGTTTATCTAAAATAAAATATTATTTTAAGCTGGAAACTCATGGGAAAAGTAGACTTTCCAAAACACTTCTAGATTATTAATGCATGTAATTAATAACTATTCAGTTATAAAACTGTAACATTTGTTATAATTGTATTTCTATATATCTTTTTATAAAATTTTTTAAACAAGTGCTTCACTTGAACTTCCCACTTATTATAAGATAATTTGCATAATTATTTATGGACACATAAGTCAATGAGTTCACTTAATCTACTTATTCAATATCTGCAGATAATACAAGATAGCAAATATTGCATGTCAGTTCATGAAAAAATTGGTTAAAAAGAATTTTTTGCCTTTATGTCCAGAGTTTTATCACCTTACAATGTCTCTAAACTGTGTAAAAATATGACTCTTAGTCTATTTCTCCAAGATAAAATTAATGTATTATTGGAATTTCGTTAACAACCATAAATTTTGTCTCAGCATCTTATTCTAATTGTACTGAAAGATCTTCTTTCTTAAGTTAATTTATTCAGTGTATCTTAGGTAACTTCTACAATTAGTGCATATCAGCAATCATATTGCAAATGAGGGTATAGTGAAACCACAAATTGGACCACACCCTGGGTGTTAGCTGCCATGGCTACATCTGGGGAGTGGAGCAAAACCAAGAAAGTATTTGTGGTAAGATAAAAAGTTGTAAACTGAACAGCCAGGGAATTATCATAGTGTGGGAGGTGATGAGAACAGCCAGGAGCTTGTGAGCAAGAAGATTCTCGTGGCTTTGACATGCACAGCAGATGTGAATAATATTCCTTTACACTGTGTGGAAATACATAACTGTGACTGGTTTAATAAAGAAGCTAAATGGCCTATAGGTAGGCAAGATTTGAGGGCAGAGAGAATGCTATGAAGAAAAGCAGAGTCCCCAGCCAAACTCGGAAGAATCAACATGAAAAGTACACAGAAGCGATAAGAGAGCCTGAGAGTAGCACATAGATTAGTAGAAATGAGTTGATTTGAGTTATAAGAGCTAGCTAAAAACAAGCCTAAGATATTGCCAGAGGTTTCCTAATTAATAAGAAGTCTCCATGCGTTTATTAAGGAGTAGGTGACAGGATACAGATGCATCTTAAGAAGAAACAAAAGAGCTTGTGGACTTTGAAACACACTAAACATTCCAATAGAGAACCAGATGCCCCATTTGCTGGTGGCAAGGGGAGATAAGGGGAATAGCTCTTCCTGGTATATAGAACCTCATTTCACAGATTTCTGAGGGATGTTAAGAATAGGTTTTGGGCATGTTTAAGGATATAGAAGGATAGAAAATGTGCCATAATAATAAAAAAAAATAAATAGATAAAAAGAATAGGTTTTTGATCTATCCTCTATGAATCTTTCTGTTAACCCTGTCAAACTTCATCCTGGACAGACTGTCATTTTGGGACATAGCCAGTAGCATTGCTTTTTATTTTTTTCAGTATTTGGGGAATTGAGAACTAACAGTATGAGTATAGTAATGAATAAAACATATATCACCACTGGTTTGCTTTGCTTTCATAGAAACCAGTTAAGATCAGTAAATGATTAACAGCATATTAATTGGAATTGTACTATTTTGGCATGATTCCATTGGCAGAAAAATGGAATAAAAGCCTTGACCTTATAAAGTTTTCAATATATGAGACTATACCGAGTGTTTTTATTAGGTATCCTGTTGCCAAATAACTTCACAGTGTTCCCTCCAGAGATTTCTACTCAGACTCAGTTTACAGACAATTGAAAGTCTTTATTCCAGCAATCTGGGGCTAAACTCAGGATGGTCACTTCATAACTATTGCCCTTACAGTTTAAATATGGAGTTTTTATTTTATTTATTTAAAAAATATTCATTTTACATACTAACCACAGTTCTCCCTCCCATTTTTCCTCTTATACTCCCCCTATCCTTCTCACCAGACTCAGCCCTCACCTTCTCCTTGGAAAGAGGAAGGCCTACCATGGGAAGGAAGCAAAGCCTGGTGCATTCAGGTGAGGCAGGACTAAACCTCTCCTCCTCTGTATCAAATCTGAGCAAATTGTCCCACCATACGTAATGGGCTCCAAAAAGCCAGCTTACACACCTGAATAGATCTCAATCCCACTGCCTGGGGTTCCTCAAACCGACCAAGTAAACAACAGTCTCCCATATGCAGAGGACAAAGTCAGGTCCCATGTAGGCTCCAGAGCTGTCAGTCTAAATTTTATGAATTTCCCTTAGGTTGATTCAGTTGTCTCTGTAGACAGTTGAGCTGTAACAGGAATGGAGTGAGAGAACATGAAAGAGATATCTTGATAGAGAGAGACATCATGGAGTTAGGGAGAAACCCGGTGCTAGGGAAATTCCCAGGAATCTACAAGGATGCCATTAGCTTAGACTAGTAGCAGCAGTGAAGAGGTTGTCTTAGCTGGCCTGCCTTAGCAGGTGAATACCCTAATTGTCATCATAGAGCTTTCATCCAGTAACGGATGAAAAAAGATGCAGTAAAGAAAACCTTCTGGGGTGTAGCCCCAGAAAAAAAGTTCCTTTCAGTTCTTCAAGATGATGTGCTTCTTCACCAATGAAGGAAAACTATTGGAAGAATTTGAATGAGAATGTGTCACAATATCACTTACTTTTTCCTAAAATTGGTGTGGCTAACTAGCTAAATGTATTTTAGAAGAACAAAAATGATATGAAGACAATTGAAATAATTATGTTTTATAATCTTAAGAACTATGAGGTTATACAGAGACTAGAAAGCAAGCATTTCTTAGATGCATGATAATTGACTCTAAATATAATTATTTAATGTTGGAGCTGTGTGTTTTGTTTATTTTTGATGGTAGGATTGCAGAATCATATTAGTGCAAATTTGTGGCTAGATAGATGCAAAATGGGATGAAAACTTGGGAAGGCAGTTTGAGATGATTTTTCAAAACTAAATACACACATTCTTTGATACCTTGTTTATTATAGGTGGATGAGAATATTTCTATATTTCCAAAATAGGCTTAAACATCTGATCTTCCTACCAGCACATACTCAATGCTGTAATTACAGGAATTAATCACCACAGTCAACACTATGTGAAGCTGTGTATCAGACTCAGGAGTCTGGAAATGTTAAGCAAACAGTCTACCAGCACTATATCTCCAGTCCCAAGCTCATTCTAATTTCACCACAAGATCACTATAAGTATCTCTAGGTATCTCCTCAAAGAAATTTCAGATTTATGTAATCTTAAAAACTGACATGAGAATGTTTAACACAACACTATTTGCATTTGAGTAAAAACAAATGAACCACATAGTCAAAAATAAGTACAAAGAAAAATAAATACATACTATAAACAAAAAAATGTTAACTTAAAGTACATTTTATTTATGTTTCTCTCCATAAAACTAAAATTTAGGAGGCACAAAAAACAAAAGATAAGGATAATTGAATGGATTAGTGTTTGTTGGATGTCAGGATTTACTTATTACAATCTAGATAGTTTTTTAGGGTCTGAGTAGTATCTCTGAGTGACTCTTTTTCTGGTGGATAATCATTTAGCTAAACAGACACACTGTAAATCACGTGCATGAGTACTAATGTAAGAGAAAGATTGAGTGGCCGTGGTGTTTATTGTAGGTTCACTAATTGCAGGAAGTTAATTGTTAGTGACTGTGGACCATGAGGGTGTAGTCACTGTTGCTGAAAAGAGATGCACACCACCAGCTACCACACAAGAGTTTATTCAAGGGAGCAAGGGAGTTACTGCGCCAGTACATGTGAGTGTGGGGGGGGATCAGCGTTCATGTGTTGTCTCCTGGCACCATGTTGGCTTTACCACTTTAGCATGTGGCTGCTATACATTAGGAATTCTTATCTCACTCAGCAAGGCTTCTGCTGGGAATCCTTACAGTCACTTTAGACAATAATAGACACAATGCATTTGTGGAGATGAGAAGATTATGAGAAGTTTTGTACCTTTTTCTAAAATTGCTATATAACTAAATATTGATGTGGGAATGTCTTTCTGTATGCTGTGAAATAAAATAACTGTTTTGGCCTATGGTGTGCATCTTAGAAGTAGGCAGAGAAATCAGAACATAGAAAGGGGAAGGAGGGTGAAGTCAGAGGAGATGTGATCCAGCTGCCCAAGAATCAACACGTAAGGTAACACAGGTGAGCCTCGAGCCATGTGGCAGGACAGATTAATGGAAATGATTGAATTAAGATAAAAGAACTATCTGTATGCCTAAGCCATAGGCCAAACAGCATGAAATTAATAGAAGTGTTTGTGTGTTTCTTTGGGAATTTTGTAGGTATTGCTGGTCCAGAAAAGCAGTTGTAGGCACATCCAAACTGTGGCGCTAATCCGAGCCAGAAACCTCCTTCTGCAGAATATCCTCTAATAGTTTGCCAATAATAAAGAAGCTGTAAAATATAAAGATCCATACATTTGACTACGAAGGGTAGAGCTTTCTTTTTCTTTTCTTATTTTATTTGCTATTTGCTGCCTTTCTTTCTTGATTATTCATACTTCTACTTTCTTTGTTGCTTCTATTTTTTTCATTCCAGTACAGGAGTCAGGATAGATTTCGGGTACACTTAATACAATTCACTAGTGATGCGGTTTTTTTTTTTTTAGGACTGTAAAGCATGCAAGGCAGTGTAATCAACTTTAGACAATTGAGTATAAGTGAATCATTTACCTATGAAAAATGACCAGTGAAATACTAATCCTTTAAGTAATAGTCAGTTTTGTTAATAAAATAATATGCTACTGATATAAAAAACTTTCAAAGGTAACACCTATGAGACATAATAAAAGAAACTGTATTTTTCTTTCTATTGGATCTTTGAAACACATAAAATGTTTCCTAACATACAGCATCCATACATTTCATTTTACATACATCTAACTATTTCTTCTCAAACTCTATGTACTCAGAATTAGAAAAAAAAAAAAAGATGAGTATGCATTGGTACAAAGCAATTTCTTTTCTGAATGAGCACTCTTGTGAAACTGATTTCCTCAATAGCAGGGCCAGGTGGAGAGATGGAGGTCACCTCTGTGTGGCAGCATGCTTCTCCCAGATCAATAGGAAGCCAGCAATGCTGTCTTCCTTAGTGACCAGATGGGCCAAGTCCTGCAGGATAGCCCACAGCCATTATTCTGTGCATCAGGCTGTGCAATTGATTTCAAGATAACAGACAAGAGGGAAAGGGTTGTCAGGCTTGACTGCCTCCTGTCAATGCAGAGGCCCTGGAATGCTGTAATTCCGATTTTATTTTTGTCAATTTGCATGATGCAAGGTGGCATCCTGACAGAGGATGCATGGCTTGTCATGCAGTTTGCAGATGCAGGGGGGATTCTGCTCTTTGGTACCTTGCTTTTGACTACCCTGATTAGGATAGTGCATCATGAGACATGGCTCAATTCCAAAAGGAACTCCTACAGATGATTTTCATCTTAAGCAGAAATGAATTTGAAAAAGGTAGAATCTGGAATGAGGATATATTTCCTACAGACTATCCTAGATCCTTTTTTATTTTTTTTTTCACAATCTCTGCCCAGCTTTTTACAAGTGAAACTGCTCACCTGTCAGTTTCTAAATTTCAATTATCTGCAGTGTATAAAATTCCTTCTTGGCTGGTAATCAAGTTATTAATGGGGGAAATGGAGAAACTAATGTCTCAGGAACAAGAAGACATATTCTGTAAACATCACCACATTTATATTTTGACTTGGATTGGGTAAATCAGGTTACAATAATTGTGTCATGTACAGATGGATTTATAGTTGCACATCAGGCTGTGCTAAATCATGTGAAAAGTATTTGAATGAAAACATTAATTACATCTCATAGGTAAACATCAAAGAAACTAGACAAGTCATGATTTTGTTTAATGCTGGAAATGTCAGAGTTACTTGACTGCAGAATCCCTGGGGCTCTCTGTTTTGTCATATTTCATCTGTTGAATTACTTCACAAACATTTACATTCTTGCTTTCTAGTTTAGAAATAATGATAATTTCAAAATGCCTCAATTGTAAAATCTTGCTTAAAGTTTAAAGTAAGAACTTAGGGTCACATGGTCTCAGTCTTTACCATGGACTGAGAAAGGTAAGAAGCTTGTTGGATAAGTGTAAACCCAAAGGATAAAGGGTATATTATTCATAATATGTTAGAAAATACAAGTGAGATTTTCAAAATGGACTCAATCTTCTTAAAAGAGAAATAATGACTACATTGAATTAAAGTGATTTAAAAACAAATCAAACATAGTTTTTGTGGTTTTAGATTAAGAAGTAGCTTTAGGGTAGGCCTATGATGTATTGTTTCATGTTCTCAAGAGGATTGACAAAGATATAATCCTAGTCCTCCAGGTATTTATATCAAGTAGAAATGGTCATTTTAAAGATATTTTAAATTTCTATTAGAGCGAGTGTCTGACTTGTTCTTCCCTGTTATAGTTGATTCTCCATGTTATTTTTGAATCTGAAATATTCACAGTTTGTTTTCTGTGAAGTTTAATTATAAATCATGTCAAGACTAAATCTATTATTTGGTTTTTAAGTGCATGAAATAATAAATTCATATTGTTGCATTATGTATCATTGTTTTCCATAATATATAATTGTGAAATATGAGTGATTCATGATTTTAGTTCATTATAAAGTAGAATGGCATGAGTTTTAGTTTACATTAATATAGTTAGGCCAAAAAAAACTTAGTTTGGGATTCATTTTAAAAAACATGGGAAAATGTGGGGAATTTAGTTTAAGTAAATAGAATGAAAATAAATTTATAAAAATTGTTTCTGCTATATTTAGGTAGACAAATAAGATCTGCTTATATATATTTTTTATTTTGAGGTAAAACCAAGTACTAACTATAATAGGACATTCATTCTATTCAAATTTCTCTTTTGCCTTTGGTGAAAAAATAATATGGCTCATTCAGGCAATATTTTAATATATATTGCTTATTAGACTTGTTACCATTTTGTTGTGAATAGTTAAATCTGTGTCCAATAAAACTACAGATTAGGAGCTAATTTTATTTTTATTTATAAAAATTGGTTTTCAGATATACTGAATCTGATAGAATTTGTGGGATAACCTTGAACTCATTGATACAGGGAAAGACTGTAGAACAAACAGTAAGAAAAATTAAAAAAAATGGATAACCCACACAACTGAAAAGTTTCTGAATGACAAAAAATATTTTCATTTGGCCAAAATGCAGGCTACAGAATGGGAAAATAATTTTACCAACTATACATTCAAAAAAAGGCTAATATTTAAAATATACTAAGTACTCAGAAAATCAGAGATCAAGCAAACAAATAACTCAGTCAAATGGGAATCTAGACAGAGGCTTTTGAAAAAAGAAAACACAAATAGGTGAGAATTTTCAGCTTACATCTGTCAAAATGGCTAGGATCAATAAAAGAAATAAGAGCTCTTGTTGGTAAGGATGTGGAGTAAGAGGAACAAACAGTCATCTTTTGCTGGTGTAAATTACACTTTCACAACCACTACAGAAATCTATGTAGTGAATCCTCAGGAATATGGAAATCAATCTATCTGAAGATTCAGCTGTAACACTGTAAACATTTACTCAAAGGATACTTCATCTTAACACAGAGATACTTGCTCTACTGTATTCACTATTGCTCTAATCATAATAGCTAGAAATTGGAAGCATCCTAGACATCCATCAATAGATGAAGAGACATAGAAAATGTGCTACATGCATACTTTGAAAATTACTCAACTGTTAAAAAAATAAAGCCTTGAAGTTCAGAGGCAAAAGGATGGAGCTAGAAAAAATATTATTCTGTGTGAGGTAACCAAGACAAGCAAGACAAATGTGTGCTTATATGTGGATGTTGGCTGCTACATCTTTGATAAGTAAGCTACAATCCAATGTTTGTAATCACAGATGCTAGGTATTGAGTAAAGGCAGAGGGAAGAGAGATGGATCTCTCTCATGGGAAACAGAATGGATGGGGAAGTACAGGAAAAGAAAAATAGCACAAGAAGTAGGGAGGAAAAGAAATTCAATGGGAGCAAATATGGAGTAGTACAGCTAAGACTAAGTACCATTTGAGTTGTCATATGAAATACTAATACAGTAGATTTCTAAAATATATACATGTATAGAGAATGTCTAAATGATATTGTTAAGTAATGGAAGAGACAGAGCTCCAACTGGATAGCTTTCATTATCAAATACAGCAGAAACTTTCTGTGTCAGAGGTCATATCTAATCAAGATGTTAGCCAAAGGACCTCATAGAAACATCCAAACTACTCATGATATTGCCAAGGTTATTGGATCTTCTTAACAAACAGATGGTAAGTCCCCATTTCAGAAGACAATGCCTATATAACTCATTGAACATGGGAAAGTCAAGCTGATACCTACGTAAAATTCTTACCCCTACTGACTAATGTTCATGGTGGTTGTAAATACTATACATGCTACAAAAGGAATGATGTAAACACCAACAAATCTGTAAAATCTTTAATCTAAAATGACTGCTTTGCCCGCAAGATGTGCTACTACAATAGTGTCCAAAGATTATGGGAGTAACCAACCAATATCTGATTGTATTTAAGGCCAACTGCATTAAAGAAAACTCATTTCTGACATTGCTTAGGTAGCAATAACCTGAGACCAGATAAGCCAGAGACCCATGAGAAACCCAAATACTTCTATTCTCTTAAGGAAATGTATCCATAAAATGATTTCTAATGACATTATGCTATACTCTCAGATTATATTTTGCTCACCCAACATCAGAGAAACTTTCTTGTTGCAGTAGATGAGAACAAGTATGTAACACAGAGCTAAACAATATGTTGAGAATAAGGGACCTTACAGCATTATAACACTCAATGTTAAATTGATGCCTTTTTGGAATCCTCTTCACAGAGCTCAGGGAACCTTGTGTAAGAGAAGGTCATAAGATCATAGGAGCCTAAGGAGTTGATGGACGACACTAAGAAAATAAGGCTTTATAAACACAAAAGAATTGACACACATATAAATTGACAGACACCAGCCCTGCATTTCTGGGATGAAGCCTAATTGGTCATAGTGGATGATATTTTTTATGCACTGTTGTATACGGTTTGCTAAAATTTTGTTGAGAATTTTCACATCAATATTCATGAGGGAAATTGGTCTGTAATTCTCCTTCTTTGTTGTTTCTTTGAGTGGCTTAGGTATTAGGGTAATTGTGGCCACATAAAAGGAATTTGGCAATATTCCTTCAGTTTCTACTGTGTGAAATAGTTTGAGGAGTAATGGTAGTAATTCTTCTTTGAATGTCTGGTAAAATTTGGCACTGAAACCATCTGGACCACAGCTTTTATTTTTGGGGAGGTTTTTAATGACAGCTTCAATTTCCTTAAGGGTTATAGGCCTGTTTAGGTAATTAATCTGATCTTCATTTAATTTTGGGAGGTGGTACCTGTCCAGAAAGCTGTCCATTTCTTCTAGGTTTTCCATTTTTGTAGAATACAGATTTTGAAAATATAAACTGATAATTCTCTGTATTTCCTGGGAGTCTGTTGTTATGTCCCCCTTTTAATTTCTGATTTTGTTGATTTGAACACTCTCTCTGTGTTTTTTGATTAGTTTGGCTAAGGGCTTATCTATCTTGTTAACTTTCTCAAAGAACCAACCCTGAGATTCATTGATTCTTTGTATTGTTCTTTTTGTTTCAATTGTATTGATTTCATCTCTAAGTTTGATTATTTCCTGCTGTCTACTCCTTCTAGGTGAGTTTGCTTCTAATTGTTCTAAGGCTTTCAGCTGCACTGTTAGGTCTCTAGTGTGGGATTTCTCAAGGTTTTTCATATAGGCGTCTAGTGCTATGAATTTTCCTCTTAAGACTGCTTTCATTGTGTCCCACAAGTTTGGATACATTGTGGATACATTTTCATTAAATTATAGGAAGACTTTAATTTCTTTCTTAATTTCTTCCTTGACCCAAAGATGTTTCAGCTGAGTGATGTTTAGTTTCCATGACTTGGTAGGCTTTCTTTAATTTTTGATGTTGTTGAACTCTAAGTTTAGGCCCTGGTGGTCCGATATGCTACAAGGGTTTATTTTCATATTTTTTGTATCTGTTGATATTTGCTTTATGACCAATAATGGGGTCAATTTTGGAGAAAGTTCTATGAGGAGCTGAGAAATATGTATATTCCTTAGCATTTGGGTGGAAGCTTCTGTAGATATCTATTAAATCCATTTGCATCATAACCTCTTTTAGACTCCTTATTTCTCTGTTGATTCTCTGTTTGGTTGATCTATCTAGGGTTGAAAGTGGGGTATTGAAGTCTCCCACTATTAGGGTGCAAGAATTGATGTTGGATTCGAGCTTTAGCAGTGTTTCTTTTACATAAGTAGGTGCCCTTATATTAGGGGCATAAATATTCAGGATTGAAATCTCCTCTTGACCAATTTTTCCTGTGATGAATAAGTAGTGACCATCTTGGTCCCTTTTAATTGCTTTTAGCTTAAAGTCTACTTTGTTAGATATTAGGATTGCAAGCCCTGTTTGTTTCTTGGGACCATTTGACTGGAAAATCTTTTCCCAAACCTTTATTCTAAGCCTGTGTCTGTCCTTGCGGTTGAGGTGTGTTTCTTGTAGGCAATAGAAGGATGGCTTCTTTTGTTGTATCCATCTTGTTAGTGTGCGACCTTTTATAGGAGAGTTGAGTCCATTGATATTAAGGGAAATTAGTGACCATTGATTCATATTTCCTGCCATTTTTGGTGGTAACTTGTTTGTATTTCCTTTCTCTGGAGTACTCTTCTGTGGAATTATTAATTGTTTGTGGTTTCATGGGTGTATCTGGGGTCCTTAGGTTGTAGTTTTCCCTCTAATATTCTCTGTGGCGCTGGATTGGTAGATCGATATTGTTTCAGTCTGACTTTGTCATGAAATATCTTGTTTACTCCATCTATGGTGATTGATAATTTTGCAGGGTATAGTATTCTAGTTTTGTAGCCATGCTGTTTTAGCTTCTATATAACTTCTGACCAAGCCCTTCTATCTTTCATCATTTCCATTGAATAGTCAGGTGTTATTCTGATGGGTATGCCTTTATATGTAAGTTGGCCCTTTTCTTTTGCAGCTCTTAAAATTTTTTCTTTGTTCCGTATGTTTTGGGGCTTGATTATAATGTGGCGCTCTGACTGTTTTGGGGATCATATTTATTTGGTGTTCTGTAAGCTTCTTGTATCTTTATAGGCATTTTCTTCTTCAGGTTAGGAAAGTTTTCTTCTATAATTTTATTGAAAACATTATCTGTGCCTTTGAGCTGGTATTCTTCTCCTTCTTCTGGTTTAACGTACGAAAAACTGTAAATGTTACCCATCATATAAACAAACTAAAGGAACAAAACCACATGATCGTATCCTTAGATGCTGAAAAAGCCTTTGATACAATCCAACACTCCTTTATGATTAAAGCCCTGGAGAGATCAGGAATAAAGGGAGAATACCTAAATATAATAAAGGCGATGTACAAGAAGCCAACAGCCAGTATCAAACTTAATGGCGAAAAACTCAAAGCAATCCCACTAAAATCAGGAACTAGACAAGGATGTCCTCTCTCCCCTTATCTATTCAATATAGTTCTCGAAGCTTTAGTTAAAGCAATAAGGGAATGAAAAGAGATTAAGGGGATACAAATTGGAAAAGAAGAAGTGGAACTATCTCTATCTGCAGATGATATGATTGTATACATAAGTGACCCACAAAATTCTTCCAAGGAACTGCTACGGCTGATAAACACTTTCAGCAAGGTAGCAGGATACAAGATTAACTCAAAGAAATCAGTAGCCTTTCTATACACTAAAGATAGAAGAGCTGAAAAAGAAATAAGGGAAACATTACCCTTCATAATAGCTGCAAATAGTATTAAATGCCTTGGAGTAACTATAACCAAAGAAGTAACATACCTATTTGACAAAACTTTAAGTTACTGAAGAAAGAAATTGAAGAGGATATCAGAAAATGGAAAGCTCTCCCATGTTCCTGGATTGGTAGGATCAACATAGTAAAAATGGAATTCTACCAAAATAAATAAATAAATAAATAAATAAATAAATAAATAAATAAATTGACAGAAACAAGGGTAGCATGCATTGGGCCTACATGGGTTTGTATCAGATGAGATATTAGTGCTGAGAGAAGTAGATGCAAACACAAATATCTAACCCAGAGGTTAACTCTAATAGATAACTGCTAGCAAATTTAAATTCGTTACTCTATAATGAGTCTCACTGGATGTACAAACCAGTCCTAAGGGCAGATTCCATAGCCAGCAGTAGACAGCCTACAAAGAAAGAACTCAATGGTATTTGGAGAGTCATTATCTCATTATATTTTTTAACCACCCTGTCATTATAAAACCTTCATCAAACAATGGATGAAGGCAGAAGCAAAGATCCATGTAGCTAAAAAGCAAGCTGAGCTTTTGGTCCAGCTGAAAAGAGGGAGGAGACAGTATTTGAGCAAAGGAATCTGGATCATGAGGAGGAGACCCACAGAGGTTGCTGACCTGAGTTATTGGGAGCTCACTGACTCTGAAATAACCACTGAGAAACCTTCATGGAAAGGAACTAAACCCTCCAAATGCAGATCACAGTAGGATAACATGGGTGTTTTGTGGAACCTCTTGCAATAGGATCAGAGTTTATTCCTGGTGCATAAATTGGCTCCTCAGAGCTTATTTCTTACACAGGAACACCTTACTCAGCTCTGATACTTGGGGGAGGGACTTAGACCTACTTTTATTGGATATGCCAGATGGAACTGACTCACCTTGAATTTCTTGCCTTCCCTAGGGAATGGATGGGCATGGGGTGGGGTCAGCTAAGGGAAGATATGGAGAAAAGGAGGGAGGGAAAGCAGTAGAGAGTATGAGATAAAAACATTATAAGTAAAAAAGGCCAGCAAATTAAAAATACTTAATGAAATAAAAAATATATATCTGATTTTGATATCTACTTACTTGACCTCATACATTGAATTAAAATTAAGTTCCTTTATATATTTTGAAATATAGACAATTTCAAAATTTCATTCTTTGCTTCCAGGTGGGAAGATTTTGGTATAAAGTACAACTGGACTCAGAATATTCTTTTTTGAAATTTCAAAATTATAGGCTAAATTTATTCACATATAAATTCACAGTAGGTTTATAAGGTATGCACAAAAGCCATCAAAGTTTAAGACATAAAATATTCCAGCTGAGAGATGGGTGTAAAATTTCATTCCTAAGGAAGTATTTAAAATTGAAAACAACTTGAGAGAGAAACAAAGAATCAGATTTTATCAAGTAACAGTCCTTGATGAGCCAGCCACCCCCAGTGAAGACCATCATGAAGAATGTTATAGACAATGTAAATTGGACTTTGGGTGTGTGTGTGTGTGTGTGTGTGTGTGTGTGTGTGTGTGTGTGTTTAATGTAGTTGCAAATAACTGAATGGCTTGATAAAGTGAGATTGATTTGATGGAAGTTGAGTAGAGTTAAACATAGTAAAAATAAACTATTTGGAATCACAAAAGATGTAAAAGTACAACAAATATGTATGTAAGCAATTCTCATTCTTTAGGTTCTTGGCAGTAATTTATTTTTCTAATTTTTTTATCCTAGTGGTTTGAATTTGTTTCCACAGAATTGTTCTGAATTTAACCTTTTAAATTACATGTGGTACATATATGAAGATTAATTTTTCATTAACCTTGTATTGTATTTTATTTTACAATTTTTTTTAACATTTATTCTCTGTTGATTTTATATTATACATTTCAATCCCACTAATCTTCTTGTCCACTTAGTTCTACCCTCTGACATTACAAGGAAGGCCTCCCCTAAAAAAAACAAACAACACAAAATTTCAAAGAAAAACCAAAAACCAAACTAAACAAAACAAATCACAAAATGGAGAAGACAAGAATGTCTTTGTAAAGCTGTAGGGTGACTCACTGAGTAACACAGCTTACCTTTAGTCTGTTCATTTTTACTTGTAAGTGTCCATTGCTATGAGTTATCCGTCTGGTTCAAGGCCTCTGGCTTCTAATACACTGTTGATAATGGACTTTCATTGGGGGCTTCTCTTGGAATCCTGTTGTCCTGTGCTGTGGAAATTGAAGAGAGAAAACTTAGCTCTAGAAACCCCATTTTGTATTTTAGTAGCTATTTTATAAAAAAAGGTAAAATAAAGTTTAGTTTTGCATTCCTGGCAGGGGGCCTACCCAGTTCTGGAAGAAGAATAGACAAGCCTGACCAGTCCTGGGAAAAGAACATGTCCTAAAAGAATAGACCTAGCAGGATACCTGCCCAGTTCTGAGAGAAGAATAGATTCCTGCCTGCCCAGCTCTGGGAGATTAGCCAAGACACCTGCCCAGTCTTGGGAGAAAAATAGATTCTTGCTTGCTCAGTTCTGGGAAAAATCAGCCACCTCAGGTAGGGTCCAGGTGGGGTCCACCCAGCTGGAGTCCAAAGATATCCTGAGGCAGAAAATCCCTGAGCAAGAGCCAATCAGTAGCATGCCAGCACTATGCCCCCAAGCAACTGACTCTGTTACAGGTTTTGCAAATAAAATTCACTTGCAACCATTAACAGTAGCTTCTTACTCTGTTACCACAGATGCTTGGTGTAAGCTCTCCACCTGGCTTGTATTGTGCTGCCAATAAACCTTATGTTGCTTTCCGGACATGCCTATCTCCAGTGGTCTCTCTGGGGGTCGAGCTTTGGGCATAACAGGAATCTCCCAATTTTTGTTTGTAAATTCATCCCCTTCACATGATCCAACAGTTCATAAATAAGATGGGTGTTGAGGTTGGCCATCTATCACATAGCACTGCTTTTGGGCCCAGGTGATAGTTTTGTTGGTCAGCTCACCAGCTTTCCTTCATTCTTACTAACCAAATGAATTCTCCAACACAAATCTTGGCTAGTTCTTTTTTTCAATGCTGCCTACAGAAAGGAGCTGGGTCAGTTCTACTGCTCCTAGATCCTTATATCTGGCTTACCCATACCACCAAGGGCCCGCTTTATTGGTTTGCTCAAACAAAGTGTAGGATCCTCTTTTCTAATTACTGGGTAGCATGAGCTTTCCTTCTCTAATGTCCTCAGGGCTGTCTCACCTGTCCACCACCAACACCCGATCCTGCCACCCACTGCAACAATATGGTCAATTCTAGCCTGTGAGTTATACAGGAAGAGTGCAGGGCTCACTCTAGCTTTTTATTTTATCAATAAAGACTCATTAGCCAGATGATGGGGTAAGAACCTGATAGCTCCGAGAGGCTGAGAAAATACCCAGCTGCATCCTCCTCTGCTATTGCTACAGAAAGAGAGCCTTCTATTACTTTATCTCAAAAACTCTTCTAATGAATCTCTTTCCATTCTACTTTCTCTGTACTTCTCTATCTCCTGAATTTCTCTTTCTATTTTTTTTTCTTGTCAACAGGTTGCTTGCTCTATCTCTTGACTCATGGTTGATTTTATTTAATCCTGTTTACAGTATTTAAGCAGAAAGCTCTTGGATTAAAAGTATGTGCTTGGTGCTGACTAAAAGGACAGATAGAAGCAGATTTTTCCAGTAATAAAAAAAAGGGAGTCATAGTGTGATCATATAACCTGTGACATTTCCTCATTTGTTTGTTTATTTGTTTGTTGGTTTGTTTTGGCTAAATAGGAATGAAAGGTTTTAACTCTAACACAGTAAAACTATTTACAATCATGAAGCTATTTTCTGCCAGTCTTTTCACATTGTCCAGCTTGGTTATATTTGACAGCTTTAGGATTGGGTATTCCTGAGTTTAATGTACTAAAAAATGTTTATGTCAGTCTCATATGAACTCAGTATTTAAATATCCTGAGAAGTTTGTTGTCTCAAGCTTTATTTGTTGTTTCTTAGCTTAGTGACAATCCTGGCCAGGTAGAGAAGTAGAGGTGGGTAATAACACACGGCTCGTTTGGTTTTTTCCTGCGACTTTTTGTGTGTGTGTGTGATCTCTTCTTCAGATATTTGTTACTTTTATACTTTTCTCCTTGAATTTCTTACTTTTATACTTCCATTCTCTTGGAAAGATAAAAGCAAAATCTTGCTCCAACTCTAACTTTACAGCATTCTTTTATTGGCCAGTTATATCTGCACTAGGGCAAAAAAGATTTTGGCAACAGAAAAAAGTATTATTTTTAAATTAAAAAGTTCTTTTTGAAATGTTAAAATTAAAAATGCCTTACTATTTGTGGATAAATATACCTATATTTCCCTTTCTCTTTACATATAAATTCAAGGCTGAAATGTATTTATTTATTTTTTATTACAAAGGACATTTTCTTTGAACTTCAACCTATCCTTTGAAAGTAGCTTTTAAATAAAAATTACTACAATTCTTAGGTGACTGACTCTGCCTCCTAAGTGTTGGAATTAAAGGTATATGCACCCAAAGGCATGGATGAAATGTGTGAACCACTGCCTACCTATAAATGCATTATAGAAATGATTCTCATAGTGTTGTCTTGGTTTAAATTTTGTTCTCCATTTTCCCTTATTTTATAGTTTAGGTAAAGTTTCAAGAAATTTTTTTTGAATGTGTTTATTTATTCTAAATTTGTTTACAGACATCTTGAACTGGAAAAGATACAGTTTTCTTTTTACTTTACTTATGTTTGTCTCATGAAATAATAGTACTGCTATTATTTCAGCACATTTTAATGATTTGGTAATTTTTTCCTCAGTAATAGCCATTCCATTCCCATGTCTATAGGCTGCAGTTTACCATTTTGTTTTGGTTTCATTAGTGTTTGATGTAACATCAGTAAATCATGCATTAGCCAAATGCTGTGACCATTCTATTGGTCCCCACTGTGCAATGGTACCTCTTTTGGGGAAGGAATGATTCATTTAGGGATGAGAATCCTAGGCAACTGAACTATTTTCTCAGTGTGGAAAAGCACAGACCCCTTTGCAACCACAATCTGATCACAAAAGAGTTCAGATAAAACCAGTTCCACTAGAATACCTTTCCTTCAATGGCTAAGCCTGTAAAGAACTCTGTCTTTGAACAAATCCAATTCATCAATGTAAGGGGAGTTCTTTATGACCACAGGGTGGTTGTCAATGACTGAGTATAAGTCTCCCCATGCCTTGTCAAATGTCCAAATTTGTTTCTCAAAGAAAAAATATTTATTCTCTGCATATGAATAGCATTTGCAATCGAAGCCAACAGGTAATCATTGATAGACTCCTTTTTGCATTATGAAGAGACCTCACTTGCCAGTTCACCAATAAATTTGATATTTGGGTATCATCTTGTTCAATACTTGTCAGAATTGCATGCAGGAAGAAGAGATTACAGGCAGTTGCAAAAGCTGTTCTTTGTTTCTGCCCCCATTGGAGACTAGCTGCATTTTTAATAGCTATGTAGAAGGGTTTTATAATAATCTATAAATATTTTAATAACTATGTATAAGGGTTTTATAAAAATCTATGATTTTTCTGTTTTGCAAACATTCCAGTTAGAAGCTGTATCAGAGTTTTGTCCCTGAGTGACATGATTAAGAGGGATGAAGCACCAGCACCTTGTTCACTGTAACTCTAGAATTTAGAAAACAACTAACTTATAGAGGTCCTCTGTAGGGGCCTGCCTTACTACCTTCTTGATGGTTCCTGGTATGAGGGAGAGTGTTGAATTAAGACATATTAGGGATAGAAAACATTTAGACGGAACCTGGAACACTGCATTGGGAAGGCATGGAGTGAATACTCAGCTTCCCCAGTTTTATTTCCCCTGGGCTTTTTATACAAAGCAAAGGGGAGGGGCAACTACAGACAGGTGTAAACACTTCTGTAATTCCTATTATTCAATCTTGACTTGCTGAGAGGGGAGTGGAGAGAAGAGGAAGTCAAAGATTCTCTAACTTTTGAGTCAAAATGAAAACAAGCCACAAGCTGAAGTTTTTTGTGAGCTTCCACAAATTCCTCCTTCTTAATATTTTTCAAAAGGCCCCTTTGGATCCTTCAGATGACTATGTCTGACTTGGACTTTCAACCTCTGGAAAATCTCAAGTGGGAGTACAGAATTTAACTCTATGCAGCTCTTAATCAACTTTTTTCTTTTTATATTTTTAGTTATTATTTGGTGATTTTACATCATGCTCCCATCAAACTCAGTTATCAGTCCTCTCAATTTCATACCCACTCTTATGATCTTCCCATTTACAAAAAAAAAAAAAAAAAGAAGAAGCCCTTTCCTGCTGTTCATTTACTTACTGGAGCATAATTAAACTCCCTGTGACCAGCCCCTTAAAGAAAATGAGTCCTTCCGCACCCACACCCCTGCCAGATACCATCAATGCAGAAGTGAAGCACTCTGTCATTTAGCTATGTTCTAGCCTTGAACTCTTGTATACAATGACCTTTTCTTTTCTTTTTTTCTTTTTTTTTTAAGTCCACTATGAGTACATCTCCAGCTTCTCTTTTCTGGGTTTGTAGTACCTTTCTTGCTCAGGAGGATATTCTCCAAATTCATCCATTTGCCTACAAATTTTAGGATATCATTTTTTTTTTCTCACTGCTGAGTAGTACTCCATTGTGCAAATGAACCATAGCTTGTTTATCCATTCTTCAGTTATGCTATAGACTTCGAGTTATGCTATAGAGCTACAGTAATAAAAACAGCCTGGTACTGGCATAAAAACAGACTTGTGGATCAATGGACAAATTGAAGTTCCTGACATTAGCCCACAAACCTATGAACACCTGATCTTCGACAAAGAGGCCCAAAATAGTTGATGGAAAAAGATAGTATCTTCAACAAATGGTGTTGGCATAACTGGATGGCAGTGTGTAGAAAAATGCAAATAGATCCAAACCTATCACCCCGCACAAAACTCAAATCCAAGTAGATGACAGACCTCAACATAAACTCAGCTACACTAAAATTGATAGAAAATAAAGTGGGAAATACCCTCCAACTCATTGGCTCAGGTGACCACTTCCTAAATATAACACCAGCAACACAAACACTAAGAACAACAATCAATAAGTGGGACCACCTAAAACTGAGA
Organism: Sigmodon hispidus; assembly: GCA_004025045.1. NCBI lineage: Eukaryota > Metazoa > Chordata > Mammalia > Rodentia > Cricetidae > Sigmodon > Sigmodon hispidus. The sequence goes on along the minus strand of PVIH01006791.1, from coordinate 78,414 downwards.
AGCTTCTGTAAAGCCAAGGACACAGTCAATAAGATATAAATGACAGGCTACAGAATGGAAAAAGATTTTTACCAACCTTACAAGTGATAGAGGACTGATCTCTAAAATATATAGAGAACTCAAGAAAAAGTAGCCCAATTAAAAAATGAATCAACTTTTTATTGAGAGTTCAATGTCTACCAATACACATGCTCCTTATGGCTACAATACCTCCTAGTATGAGAGTAAAGGATGATGAAGAATAGAAAGGCATTTTTTAGTTGGCCCTGGATGTCTACAGCAGTTTTAGCTGCATTAAGAATTTTAAAAATCCGCAATAAGGACTCATTAGCACCATATCAGATTCCTTTAAGATGGCCTCTAACATTTTTCCAACGAGCAACACTTACATTACATAGCTTACTAACATTAACAGGGTAATACCAATAATTATAATATAAAACAATGGTACATATTTGGTTGAATTCATTTCTCACAACTTACATAAAAATGGCAATCTCTTAATAGAACTATTTACATTTCCTACTAAAAAAAAAAGCAAAGAGTATTTTATTTTATATCAAGAGGCAATCTCTTAATACAACTATTTACATTTTCGACTAACAAAGCATAGGGTATTAAGACAAGTTAACATTACTCCATTCAAGGCACAAAAAATGTTTTTATACTTGTGCTGCTTCAGTTTTTTTAGCAGCAAAACTTATATTCCATTTCTGAGGTTTGACAAATCACACATGTATTTGTCAAGATCCAGGTCTGGTTTGCCAGCTTCCTGAAATCTTTACTTGCTGTTCTAGCCATAATGAATTTGAGGTGAAATGTTCCCTACTGCCTGGTGCTACCTTGGTATTTACATATCTTTGCTGGCAGCTTGCAATTCAAACAGCAAGCTCCACAACTGGGGGCCATAGCTCAGTGTCAACTCAGTCCCACCCATTCAGCATCTTAGGTCTCAAGAGAAACCCAGTCCAAGGACACATCCTCCCCACCAGCTGAAGCTCAAGAGATCATTAACTGCTCTGTTCATGGCCTTGCATCTAGTTTGCACAGTCAAATGCCAGTCCTGGGCTTCCAGCTGTGTTACTTGGCTGTCTGAGTCTGGCTGCTCTATTAAGCAGTTCACTGTACAGGGATATGGTTGTTCTTTGCAGTTCCTGAGTCTCTTTTCTTCTGTTTAGCAATGCAGTGGCTGTTGAGGATCTGCTGCAGGGAAGATCTTACCATTCTTTAGGGTCCCAAAACAGCAAGACTTCTGCTGTTCTATGAATGTGCAACATAGATAGTGGCTCAAGCAAACCAGCCCGAACCAGAGCAGCTGCCCAGGCTGAGTACTGCTATTGCTGTTGCTTCTCTCTCAAAGCCCCTTCTTGGTTCACCTCAGGTTACCTTCTGGGGCTTTGCCATGGCTGTTTCACCCTTGGAATCTCAGCCACTGCCACCTCCTCTAGCTACCTCTCAAAGTGGAGGGTAGCCTCCAGCAACATTCCTAAGGCTCTCATGGGCACCTTGTCTGTTTACATGTTGGTGTTTTCCCTGCTGCAGGCCTTTGTGATTCACACTAGAGCTCTCCTGGACCCTGCCTATGATGTGATGCTATAATACAAATGTGTAAAGTAAAAAAAGAAAAAAAAGCAGTCTTAAATTAATCACTACAATAGACTATCTCTTAGGTAATAAAGAATGTAGGGAATATTTATGGCTCTTAGATCTGCTGACATTCTCCATTTTCTAGATTTTTTTTTAATTAATGATAAATATTGGAGAATTCCAAAAACTGGTCATTTGTCAATATGTTGATAATTCAGCTGCCCTTTAAACAACTGAACTAGTGCCTGTATTTTATTATTATTATTATTTCAATAGCTATTGTTTCACCCACACTAATCAGTTAAGCATTTTGAAGGTAGGGCAGTTGCTAACTGTAAAAGACCAACTGTAGCACAAATTTGGATTGTATTGAAAGAGACTATGAGCCAAATATCAGGCAAAGGCTGAAATAGCAGAGAGAGGAAATACCACAGTCAATTCTCAACCAGCTGTCTTCCAACTTCCAACTTCCTCATTCCTGATCGATTCTGCCTAAAGCTGATTTTCTATATGTTGCCGTAAATGCCCTTCTCACCAGCTGTATCCCATCCAGGTTAGGATTAAAGGCAGGAGTTACTCTATTTGGTAGTCAGCCTTAAACTCACAGAAACACAGAAAGTTCTGTCTCTGGAGTTTTGGGATTAAGGCCTAGATCACCACTCCCAGGTTTTCTTTGTGCTGGGATTAAAGGTGTGTGCCATTGAAGCCCAGCTGTTTGGTCTTGTACTCAAAGATCAAGAAATTCATGAGTTATCCCTGCCTAGTTTTTGACTGGATGTTGATCTCTTGATACTTCAGGTTTTATTAAATACTTAACATATCACTACAACCAAAAAGTTTGTGATTTTTCAAGATAATACATTTTTAATATTTTAAAGCAATCTTTATTTTATGGTTTGTTTCTGAGTGTGGAAGGAAGATTAATCTGTGTTGTCTATAGCTGCAACCAATCACATCCCCATAAATTCATGGTTATGTTACCTACTTTAAATTTTGATCTCTCATTCTTCCTTAACATATACAACCCATCATATAGTTTGTTTTACCTGAAATAAAATTTTAATTGATAGAATCTGAATATCTATCTTTTGAAGTGAGCAATCTAGATGCAAAGATTTTGGTGAAATTACTATTATATCTTCTTCTATAGCTACTAAACCTTCAAATGAAATGCCATTTATTTGTGTTTTTAGCTTTAGTCACTGATTATTTTGCAAATATACTATTTTCTGATCTCTCCAAAACATGTTTTGTATTTACTGAAGATAATCTGTCCTCCTTTACATTCAGAGCAATGTTGTGTTTAACAAAATCTTTTAATTGCTCTGTGCATAACTTTCTCTGATACTGACAATGATTGAATCAAATTTGTTATTGGGCCTGTGGGAGGCACCTCAGAGCATTTCTCTATATTCAAGGGTCCCTTGTTTATCTGATTTTATTAGACTGATGACAACCTTTGTCACACCTTCTGCACATTCTATAAGGCCTGGGACTTCTATTTGAATTATCACAAGCAAATATTTTTAAATGCTTACTTGTAATTCCTATTTAAATGATCTTGACTGCCACTATTAAAAACATCGCATATTTTAATGTTTTTAAGCCTTTGACAAATTATGTCTTCTGTCACATTATTATCACAAATTTGAGATTCACTATTAGGTATATTTTGAAGTACATTCATCTATTGCTATTGGTTTTGTCTCTATAGGTCTAACCATTTTCAAAATCCAAGGATTTTATTAATTATAGCTATAGTCAATCTTTGTAAAAACAAAATCAGTGAAGGCTTTTTTCGGGCCTTCTATTACTTTAGTAAATAACTCAGAAATCTTTTCTTATTCTTTCCAGCTCATGAACGTTTCCCCCCCCCTTTTATTCCCACCCTGTATTGGATCATTATAGTGTTCACAGCATTAAATAGGCTCTGGGTTGAGTTACATATGGTGTTTGGTTGAGTCCTACCTGCCTCAATGTCAAGTCATGGTGCAGGCTATTGCTTTTCTTCTTTCACAAGCCTGAACCTAGAAACCAAGGGTGGAACATGGTAAGATAGTGGCTAATGATGGTTGCCTATTCCCTCCTTTCTTACCAGGAAGCGTGGTGGGGGTAGCAGTCCTTGCCCTCTGATGTCTTAGAGCTGGAAAGTGAAGTGTGGCTTGTGGTTGGTTGTGCCTTCTCAAGACCAGGTAAAACAGACTTGATATATTCTGTGTCCTTACAAATATTTACAAGGTATTATTGGCCAAGACAGAGTATAGGGTGCATTGCTAAGTTTTTCAAATGTACTTGACTAGATTGTGGCAATCTAGGCTATGAGGCTCTATAAATATTAGGCTGTTCAAACTGGTATTATATCTTCCACATGCTACTGAATATTGGTTCACTTGTTTACTAAAAAAAAAAAAAAAAGAGTGAAGATTTTGAATTGAGCAACATAGGTGAAGATTATTAATTTCTAGTATTAGTTGATTCATAATTCTTTCCTATTCATGGACATAAAAATAGAAATATAATGTCAGAGTTAAGTAAAAGCTAATAAATTCAGTTAATGAAGAACATATTTCTATAGCTCTACTTTTTGATTCTCAAAATTTTTAGATATTTAACCAATTTTAAATATTCTTCTTTCCTAATGACTATATTTTATGAGAGTATTATGTGAAATATTCCAGAAATAATATACTTTTTGTGTATGTAAATTCATGATAACTATAGACAGAAATTCCTGACCCATCTGGGTCTGTGGTCCCACAGCTTATAAAACAATTACACAAAGTTTTATCTTAATTATAAACTGTTTGTCTTATGGCTCAGACGCATAACTAACTACTAACAATTTAACTCAACCCATTTCTTTATATATATATATATTCACAAATAATAAAATTTATTATTTGGTGATTTTACATCATACACCCCATCAAATGCAGTTATCAGTTCTCACAGATTCATGCCCACTTTTATGATCTTCCAATTTATAAAAAAGCCCATTCATGCTGCTAATTTACTTAATGGAAAATAATTAAACTCCCTGTGGCCAGCCACTTAAAGAAAATGAGTCCTTCATCACACCCCTGCCTGAGGCCATCAATGTAGAAATGAAGTACTGTGTCATTTAGCTATGTTCTAGCCTTGAGCTCTTGTATACAATGACTCTTTATTTTATTTTTTTTAAATGTCCATTAATAAGTGAGTACATCCCCTGCTTCTCTTTCTGGGTTTGTCATAGCTCACACAAGTGGATATTCTTCAAATCCATCCATTTGCCTGTAAATTTTAGGATATCATTTTTTTCTTACTGCTGAGTAGTATTCAATTGTATAGGTGTACCATATTTTCTTATCCATTCCTCAATTGAGGGGCATCTAGGTTGCTTACATATTCTTGCTATTATGAATAATGCTGCTATATACATAGTTGAGCTAATGCTTTTGGGGTCCAAATGTGCATCTTTAGGGTATATATCTAAGAGTGTTATTGCTGGATCCTTGGGGAGAGTAATTCCCAATTTTCTGAGAAAATGCCTTATTCCATTTTAGAGTGGCTGAAAAAGTTTATACTCCCACCAACAATGGAGGAGTGTTTCCCTCGATCTGAATCCTCTCCAGTATAGGCTGTCATCTGTGTTTTTATCTTAGTCAATCTGACAGGTGTAAGGTGGTATCCCAAAGTTGTTTTGATTTGCATTTCTCTGATGGTTAAAGATGCTGAACACTTATTCATGTGCCTTTCAGCCACTTGCAATTCTTCTGCGGAGAATTCTCTTTTTAGTTCTGAACCCCAATTTTTAATTGTGTTTTCTGCTCTAGTTTCTTTAGTTCTCTATATGTTTTAGAGTTCAATTCTCTGTCACTTGTAGGGTTGGTAAAAATCATTTCCCATTTTGTAGGTTGTCGTTTTGTCTTATTTAATGTATCCTTGACCTTACAGAAGCTTCTCAGTTTCAGAAGGTCCTACTTTTGATTGTTGTTCTTATTATCTATGCTACTGGTGTTACATTTAGGAAGTGGTCACCTGTGCCAATGTACTGGAGGGTATTTCCCACTTTCTTTTCTATCAAGTTCAGTGTGGCTGGGTTTATATTGAGGTCTTTGATCCACTTGGATTTGAGTTTTGTGCAGGGTGATAGGTTTGCATCTATTTGCATTTTCATAGCACTACATACCTACATGAAAAGCCTCAACCCATATCTATGTCTTGTTACATGGCTAGTGGCTTTATCTTTGTTTCATTACATCTTGCTTTCTTGGGCAGCAACTTGCAGTGTCTCTGTCTGATCCTGCCCTTAGTCTCCTTTAACTATGCTTAGATTCCCTGCCTGCCTATAACCTGCTTTTTCATAGGCCAAAATAGTTTCTTTTTTATCCAATGGTAATTCACAAAATTCAGAAAGACATCCCATATCAGAGAACTCTTTAGTATATTGATTTATAACATATATGCTCATCTATGTATCTGGTATGTGTGTACGTGCTTATATCTTTACATGTGAGGAAAGACCAGTGGTTGATGAAGATGTGTTGCACTACCACTCTTCATCCTGCTTATTAAGATACTTTTGACTCTACCCATTGCCTCACCTTTTGGCTACTGTGGCTAGATGTTAATTCTCATGATCTTCCTGATTAAATACAGACTGCTCCCAGAACTGGAATGAAGTCTCTCAGTTTACATATTTTAAAATTCAACTTTAGGATATATTTGGTTTGAACTGTTTTTCATTCTTTTAAAGCTTTTAAGCAAAAGTAAAATCTAAAAATAAATAATGTATATTTAGGAAATACTTTATTGAGGAATATTTCAGGTAAAGAGTGAAGTATAATGATGGCATACTATCTTCTAATTAAGAGATTCCTATTGTAAAGACATTGTTTTGGAGTACAAAAGTAAGTACACATATTTAGTATTTATTGTTTAATCATACACACAACAGACACAAACACACACACACACACACACACACACACACACTCACACACACACACAGAGTTACATATGATGGCCAGTACAAACTTTAGCATACTGGGTGTGTGGGTGATAAAATCTCAGTGCTGATATGATCTCACTATTCTTAGGAAAGGTTTTTTTTTTTTTGGTTTTGTTTTTAGAAGACTTATTTTATTCTTTTTATTTCGTGTGTATGTGTGCATACATGAGTTATGCTTGTGTATGTGGTTCTTAGAGAGACAAGAAGAGAGCACTGGATACCCTTGAGCTGTAGTTAGAAGAAGTTGTGAGCAGCAAGATGCTGAGATCTACATTTAGGTCCTCTGTAAGCTTTTAGCTTCAGCCATCTCTACACCGCTGTCTATAGGACATTTTCTTTGTGTGTGTGTGTGTGTGTGTGTGTGTGTGTGTGTGTGTGTGTTTGTTTTTGTGTGTGTGTGTGTGTTGTTTATTATGAATAAAGTCTCACTTTTTATCCATGTATCCCCTTGTTCAAACTCCTCTTCCCCTCCTGCCCATGCAAAGATTTTATTGTGATTAAAAGAGAGACCACTTAGAGGCAAAAGTTCAGAGCAGAGAGAAAGGGAAGCAGAATGAATGGACATGGCCAGGGCTAGGGGAGCAGGGCAGTGAAAGAGAACAGTGGAGATAGCAAGAGATGCATAGTGAGAGGATAGTAAAAGGAACTAGAGTAGGTAAAATAGTAAGAGAGAGTAAGTATAGAAAACAATAAATAGGGTTATATGTAGGATGAGAGTCCGTGTGAGAGAATGGCTGATAGAAAGGGCTGGGGCTTTAAAATGTTTAATAGGTACTTTGTGTAGGAAATGAAGAAGTTTGGAGGCTGGCATGAGCTTAGATATATCATTACAGGTATATATCAGTGGTTACATATTCCTCCTCTGTCAGAGGTAAAGGAAGTGAGACTTTTGACATATGGAAAGTAGTTTCACAAGTTTCTGAGGAATGCTGGATTTTATCTAACTTCCTGAAATCCTCTTATATTGAGTTGATTTAGTCCTACACTCAATTTTGAATTGAGTCAGATACTCAGTCTTTTTGAGTAAAAGATTGGAGTACCTTTGGCCCTGACAGTGTTTAGATTTTATTACTTCATAAGTTGAACACAATTCTAAATGTTGTGCAAACAAATGACCTAATAGACTACTATCTGAACAACTAAGATGTTATTTAGTGGTAAAAAACTGAATAGGAGTGGCTGAATGACTTAATGAGTAAACTGATTGGGGTATAATCATGAGGACCTGTAATATATGTATATACGTATACTTGAAACCTCATATATATATATATTTTATATTTATTATATATATATAATTTTATATTACATATAAAGCACCAGGTCCAATACTCAGAATTGGGGGACAAGAAAGAGAAAAAGAACATATTATCTCCATGAGTATAAATTTAGGGACCTTAAAATAACATTCAGATATCAATGGGGAATGGAAGAAAGTTATGTCAGAGGCAATTTCAATTATATGAACAGTAAGCATTACAGAGCAAGGATCAAGACCAAGGTAAAGCACACAGCATTATAAAATTTCAAAATGGCAATGGCATATTTCAAACAAAGATTCTTAAGAAATACTTTTGAAGGATAATATGAAGCAAAATCAAATATTCCAATACTTCTTAATATTTTAAAAGTAACTTTTTCTGTAATTATTATACTTCCCTATAATTTTAATATACATAGTTGTTGTGTTTAGATTAGCATGAAAATATTTTGTTTATGCAGCCAAAATGACAATCATTTACCTCAATTAACTTCTCTTTTGGCATTTATATTGTTTCAAGGTTTTTCTGTACTTTAGAGGGGAAAAATCTTTACAGCAGGAAACACAATTAACATGGATAATGAGTAAAAACATCGAGCACTTAATAGCTGTTGTTTGGTTGAAAGTTTATCCATTCTAACACTTTAATCTCTAGTTTCATAAAGTCAAATAATCAAGGCCACAGATGTGCAGAGATGGCAATCTGTCCTCTATTTTAGTATTCAATTCAACTCTATCCAAAGGACCTGTTTTGTATCCTAACACTGCACAAATTCAGAGTCAAAGCAAAGGCTCCTGGCAAATGGTCTGCAAAGTAAAATACATCTTGAGAGTTTCTCTTTGTTTGATTGAGAATTTTCTGTTTACTAAGAAAAAGAAAAAAATGCTTTCAATACTTTAAATGTGATCACATTGTTTAGAGGTGGATCCCCTGTGTCCTCACTCACAGATATGTATCTTAAATGTCAGTGGAGACTGTGTTAATCCTCTTTGTCAGAAGAACATGCCCTTGGCACTTCTAGTCAGGATTCAGTGATGCTGCTTAATTGACAGTCTAAAATTTGCAACAGGCAAAGACTATGTTCTTAATCCCCAAATCATATCTATTTGTCTTGTAAGTCATAAGCACTCCAAGGACACTAAAGATTTAAAGATTTCAATATAAAGTGGGATCTAGAATGCATATGAGATAGTATATGTGTAACCTGATGAGAAATAGCAATGGTGCATGAAAATACAGTCTTATTTCTTGATCAGTATAAATGAAATCATTCTTTATTTCTGCTCTTTCATTGCATATCTCTAATAAGGACTGTGAAACCCAGAGACAATGAATTCCTGGAAACTAGGGTTTGAGAGAAAATAATTTTTGTTTGTAGGGAACATTGCAGTTACCTCCCAAAGCATTTAGGAAATGATTTGCAGACCACTTATATTCAGTGAACTTTTTACTTAGCACCATTTTTTTTGTTATCATTTTGTTATGATAGAGTTTAAAACTTTCTCTGAATATTTAAGTCAGAAAAATATTTGACAAAAACAGGATGTGGTATCTCAAAGTTTCTGTCTTTCAGAGAATATAGGTGTAGCAATCTTATTTGTATTTCTTCCCTTGATAAGTCATGCTTATCATTCTTATCCTCTGTATAGTTATTGTTAACTCTTCCACATTTTAAATTCTTTTTACTGTGTTTTTTTTTGATAAATACAAAATAAAGAAGGAAGAAAAAAGAAACAGGATGTGTTGTATTAATAAATAACAAAAATCAAGAAATTATGCCAGTTTAATGTATTCTATGATACAGAAGGATAAAATAAATAATTATAAAAATAATAAGACAATAATTAAATAGGGGTAAAAAAGGCAACCACAGTCATACTTCTAAACCCAATTCATAATATGAAATACCAGAAAGATTTTATTTTTTTATTTTTTGTGTTGCATGGACTTGAGTGCCTAATTCTGTATTAGTGATGCATGCAAAGAGGTAGGCGTAGATGTATACTATGGTATCCCTTATTCTTTCTATTGGAGACTTAGAAATAGAAAATTATATCAGATGATCACAAAGTACTGGTGCATATAGTATGTCCATAACAATAGACAATTAATTTGAAAAGATATACTTCAGTAATTTTTAAAGACTTTAAATTTTAGAAAAATAGAATGGCATTGTTGCTTCACTTTACTGTAACTCACATTTGTAAATGAGAATCTGCTTTTTGATATCCAAGTTCAAAGCCTGTATCTTGAGTAGTGATTTGCTAAATTTTAAGTACAACACCTGACAGCACAAAATTCAGAATTTTTTTGCCAGTCTAGAATACAACTGGCACCAAAACTATGTTATCCTTCAATTTATTTATACCAGTGTCTACCACTTACTAAACATTCTGAACAGTTTGATTTATCACAACTTTATTTTAAATGACTTATTAGTGTTCATTAACTATTAAGAATAGTGTTTTTTATTTTTATCTTTGTTTTATCTATTAAGTACCTGAAATGTTTTTAGTCTATTAATTATGGGGAGATCTCAGCAGTGGAGTGTCTAATACTAAATTTCAAATATATAAATGATGCAATTTCATACACATGTACATCTAGGGTAACAGTAAATAAATAGATAAAACATGCCATAACTGTGTAAAATTAATGAATTAATATAAATTGATGAATTAATATAAAGAATTTACAGTGTGCTTTTAGAAGTGTATAGAGATTAACACTAGTTGATTCCTGAAGGATACATATAATACAATATAATGATGAATAGTCAGCAAGTAACTATAAACCTTACTCTTTACATTAACAAACATATGCTTGCTAGTGGTGGGCAGGATCAAAGTAAAAATTTGATAATATATATGACAACTGTCAAGAATAATGGGAATGTTTCACACACAGATCAGGAATAATGGTTGTCAGATGTAATTATTATAAACAATTTTAGCCATAATTTTAATTATACATGTACAATTAGAAATAAAATCTCTTCAAATCAAGAAAAACAGGAAACATAGAAATAATATACATATAACATTCTTGAAAAAATAATTGAAGTTGCATATGGTCCATTATCAAAATATATGACTATGTCATAAACTCATTAGGGAATGTGGGGGAAATGACTATCAATATAATTTATTTCATGCCTAAAAGTGATTAACATATCAATTAAGTAAAGACTTTGCTATAAATAGCCTCCACAAATTTATAATCAAAATCCTTTGAAGAAAACAATTGATGTAAAGGAAAAAAAGAGCCATTATTTCAGGATGTCTCATAAAGTAAATAATCATAAATTCAATAGAATTGAAAGAAATTGCATATGATTTTTATACTCTGTAACATGCAATCACTAGTGGTCACAGTTGTAGGTAAGGGGGAAGAGTTGTAGCGGAAATTTTGAAAGATTACAAAATGTAGCATGGTTAAATATTTATTATTTGGTTTATTTTTTGTTATTTGATTCATTATACTTTTATTTATACTTTTGTGATTCATTACATCTCTTATAGCAGTTTTCACTTCCTCTTCTCCTCCCAGTCCTCTGATATTCCTTCTTCTCATAACCAATGATCCTTGGTGTTCCTTCAGAAAAGAACAGGCATCTCAGGGATATTAACCAAACACGGTATACAGTTAGAATAAAACTAGGCACAAACACTCATATCAGGGCTGGAGTAGGCAACTCAGTAGGAGGTAAATGGTTCAAAAAGTAAGCAAATGAATTAGAGGCACGTGCTTTCCCACTGTTAGGAGTTCTACAAAACTACTAAGCTAACAACCAAAACATAAATGCTGAGGACCTAGCACAGATCCATGAAGGATTGGTCATTGCCAACTCAGTCTCTGTGAGTCCCTATGCGCCCTAATTAGTTGATGTCTGTGGGATGTATTCTCCTGATGTCTTTGAATTCTCTGGCTTTTCTAATTCTTCCTCCTCATTTTCTGTGGTATTTCATAAGTTCTGCCTAATGTTTATCTGTGGGTCTCTGCATTTGGAACCATCAGTTGCTGTATGAAGCCTTGCTCATGACTATTGGGCTAGACACTGATCTTTATGAGTATAGCACAACATAATTAGATATATTTTTTTAATTGAGCTTGGTTCTATACTAGATCTCTAGGCTATCCAGCCTTTGGTTCCTGACCAACTAGGAAGTGTCACACATTGGCTTCTTTTCTTTCAGTGGGCTTCATAGACCAGCCATTGGTTGGACACTCTTACAAGTTCTATACCACCATTGCCTTAGCACATCTTGCAGGCAGAACAAACTGTAGGTGGATGGTTTTGTAACTGTGTTGGTTTCCCAGCCCCACAACTAAAATCTTTGCTTAGTAACAGATGATGACCCTTTCAGGCTCCATATTCTCCTATTAGTAAGAGTCTTCACTAGGTTCACTCTCATAGATTCCAGAGAGTTTCCACTCACTAAGTTTTCACATTGTTCCCCAAATGGCACCCAATTCCAGTTATCTCTCTCCTACTCCTTTCTTTCCCCTATCCCTTTCTGGCTTGAATTTTTATGTTCCCATTCCAACCTATCTCTAGTCCACCCACAAAATATTTTATATTTCCCTTTCTCAGGGAGATCCATGTACTATCCACCCACCCTGAGTTCTTGTCACTTAGCCTCTTTGGATCTGTGGACTATATAGAATAATGATTATTTTTCTTTAGAGCTAATATCCATTTATAGGTGATTAAGAGCTCTTTTGTATTTCTCGAATCTGAGTTACTTCAATCAGGATGATTTATTTTTATATAATTCTATCCAGTTGCCTCCAATTATTTTGAGGCAGTTTTTCAGGTGAGTAATGCTCTATTGAATAAATATCCCAATTTCCATTATCTATTTTTCACTTGAGAGACATCTCTGTTGATTCCAATTTTTAGGTATTATGAATAAGCTGCTATGAACACAGTTCAGCATGTAGGCTATCACTGTGTAGACTAGGCTTTCTAAACTCATAATTCCTCTGTCTCAGCCCTTGTGTTTTGACATTACATGGATACTACATTTAAAAAATTTTGTTTGAAATCAATTTTACCTTGTTTATTAGATGATATGAAAGATAGCATGAAATCATTGTCAATAGAAATATGAAGACCCAAATTTCCTATGGTTGAGATACATTATGCAATTTTATTGGGGTGATGAAGCATCTTTGAGGGTTGCTTTTATTCCTTATTTCTGATACCTTTTTAAACAAAAGTGAGCACCTCAGAAGAGCTTATTTAATTTGCTTTCATTATATAAGAAAATGATTCTATTTTTCAATCTGAAGAGTAGAAGAAATTGCTACACTCTTTAAATGGTATTATGAGATAAGTAATTTGGGTGTTCTGTATACTTGGAAAGATAAGACAAATAGCATAATAATTGGTAATGAATATATAAATTACCAGCTGGGTGGTGGTATTTTACTTTTAATTCCAGCTCTTGGTAGGCAGAGGCAGATGGCTTTCTTTGTGGTAGTTTGAAGCTAACCTAGTGTAGAAAGCATTTTCCAGAATAAACATAGCTATCTTTTTACTTTAATATTCAATTATTAATTTGTTGACGATATATGGTGGTTTAAAATATATATCATATAGGCCTATGACAATATCATTGAAACAAACAATAAGAAATAAGAAATTTAAATTTTACATACAAATTCTTTGTTTTCTGAACTCTTATCAAAACTCTCATTTTCCAGGTTAGATTCTGTTATTTCTTCTACTTCAGAAAAATCTATATCTTTCACATAAGAAATATGAACAACAATTAAGCAAAATAATACTCTGTATAAATAGAAAAAATAAAAAACATAGCTATTAAACAAAGAGCCCCCTTTCTGAAAAACCAATAAATATTCTTGAAAATTGCTTGTGAATATGAACTTCGTCATGCATTTCATTTGAGTGATTTTTATTTTCTCTGCCTGTTGACCTTACTTACTTACCTCACTGCTTCTTGTATAATAGAAGGAACATTGAATAAAACCAAGCACAGCTCTTGTAAATGGTTAGCCTCAAGGTTTGAACCCACAGACCAACAATGCCAGAGACCCACAGTTCACAGAAACACACAGATGCCTATATTAACTTTACACTGATTGGTCTAGGGCCCAGCATATAGCTTGCTAACATTTTACCCTTAAACTACGCTATGATTCTTATTCTGTTCATCCATTCAGCTCAGTACCTTTTCTTAGAGCAGCATTTCAACTTCTTTCCTCTGCATATTCTCCTGTCATTTCTGCAGAGTCTCTGTTGTATTCTGCAATGTTCCCAAGTTTTCTTAGTCTGGTAGCCCCGCCCACACTTCTGGCCAATCTTCTTTTTATTAAGCTAGTAGGATGGACAAATATGTACAAAAACCCATCATCCCAGTACACATATCTATCTTTTTTCTTTATGTATTTCCATCTTAAATGCAGCAACTCTAGAAGCAGAGTTACCATCCTAAAACATTGTACCTCATATAAGTCAATAGTTTGATTATTGATATAGCAATAATATTAACAGTATCTCTATCAAAAGTTTAATAACCTTAAGAAACAACAGATTTATCATTAGATGCTTTTATAAAAACAGAAAAATCAGGGAAGAGATTACCATTTTAATTAAGAAGGGCAGGGATAGAAAATAAAACATTCTCAGACTTAGGTATAATACTAATTTGGTTCTTCCTCATTGGATATTGGATAATCAGCAATGTAGGCAGAAGATCTGTATAATATGCAGAACTTTAAAATTATATGAAAGTTTAGAGACACAAAAGGGACTTCAGATGTTATATATTAGAAGTAATCATAAGACAAGGAAAGAACAATTAGCCATAGTGAAGAACTTGATATGAGGGTCTTAGTATGCAATATAATGCAATTTTATACAGAAAAAAATATAAAATAATTTTTATGTTCTGGAATATGATCCTAATAAAAAAAGGAGAAGCAGGTTACAACCAATGGTCACTGTAGTCTGTATCACATAGTTAAAGGATTCTCTTTTTGTATCATCTTAGTTGCAACAATCCTATAAAGAAAGAGTATGACATTATGGGACTGGAGTGAGATTTTAGCCAAAGTAAAAAGAGAGCTATATTTGAGGCAAAAAGGAATCACTATGACCTGAGAATTATACTGCGGCTAGAACTATAAAAGATGATTAGAAGTAGACTGAGGATGATCAAAGATACTTTATAATTTTCCCCACTGTTTGAATAACTTGTTCACTCATCACATCTCAGCATGATTTGTATGTAGATAACGGTTTCAGCTACAAAACTCAGTAGTTGCTCTCTATTCTTGAGAAAAAATAGTTCTACCAGGATTTGGAGAAAAGTTAAATCACTCCTTAGTTATAGACAAAACTATATACCTTCATGTATTCATAGGTCACGTGAAATAGAAAGTGGAATTTTCAACATTTTGCTTGCACATTTCACTTGCAGTTTGCAGCAAAAATTGAAGTCTTTGACATTTTTCTGAATATTTACTCTCTACTCAATATGCTGAAACTGTGTAGTCAAAATGGTAGGTGAGGGTATTATTCAGAAAATAAGTCACCAAGATATAATTCTTTGTAGATGAAATTATAGAATTAGTGCAAGAGCTTATCTTTTACATCTTTTTTCCTCACAATATGATACAGAATTCATTCTTTGTATATGCCTTCTTCTTTTGAAGAAAAGTGACTTTAGAAGGGGTAAAAAGTTGCTCACAAGATATGAATGTAACTATCACATTTAAATTTCTGAGGCTTCATAATTATTAGAAAATGAATACCAATTCTTAATAAATAACCCAGAGTTCAATATTTTATTATACCAACACAAATGGACTAAGACATTATCCTTAGAAGATTAACCTTCAAGATTGTTACTTAAAGGAGTGGTACTATTTTTTTACTTATATTCTGAGTTCAAGACAGACTTGTCTTGCCATGAAAGTTGGTAATGAAATTGTCATCTTGCAAATGAAAAGGGTGCCAAGGACTACAAGTATAAAAAAATTTACACTGTTTATATGTAGCTTTAGATTTTTAACGTGTTGATTAATGACTGTTAGTTATACTTCTGACAACTTCAGTATGACTTGAACACAATTTGGTCATTTGCAAAACATGGCTAGATAGCAAGATGTTATACCTTAATTATTAAATCAAGATGCACCTCAAAAATATCTATCTTAAGATTTTTTCCCACTAAACATAAACTATTTTAAATTGAGTGTAGGTGAAATGAGACAGTGAAGTTCTTACTTATTTGAAATTAAAACGTATTTATGATTAAGAGATTATTTTCCTGAAGATTTTCTCATTTTTAAATTTCAAAAAAGATGCACAGATTTTTTACTGATAGGAAACAATATAGAAATCTTATAACATCAGAGAGTGGGAAGATAGGAAAGAACAAAGAACAATAATGAGTTTAATATGTTCAAAGGACACTATGTATTGCATAAAAAGTTCACAGTAAAACTTGTCATTTTATAGTTAATGTGCTCTATTTGTAACAATGTTAAAATGATAGATTTTTATAGATTACCTATAAGCCTTACTTTATCAATTTAAAAAACATATTGCATACTCATAGACAATAAAAATATAGTTTTATCAAACTACCAGAACACATTCAGTATAGTGTCTTTCCTATTATTATAACCATATCTCACAATATCTTCTTTGTGATCTGTCTCTAACTTCTGTTTTGGGAGGTAGGATTTTTGATATGCAGTTCAGAGTATCTTCAAAGTTGTGATCCACTTCATACTGCCTTTGAAAAGCTGGGTAATAGAAATGTACTGTAACACCCTGCTTTTGAATTTTCCATTTTCGACAATTTTTAAGTATTTAAGATATATGGGATTTGCCAGTCCTGATATTAGAATGAGGAAATTGGACTTGCCTGGAGTGGATGTGCTATGCTTTTCTGACCCACCTTGGGACTTCTTGCCCTTTTAGGTGGAGGGAATGGGAAGGAAGGGGGCTGATGAATGACTAGGAGGGATTGGGAGAAGGGAAGAGGGGAAGCAATGGGATACATGGATAAAAAAGAATTTATTTTATAACTAAATAAACAAATAAACAATATGGGACTTGTAAGACTTTAAAATTTTTAGATATTTGTTATTATAACATGATTACAACATTCCTCCCTCTAAAATCTTCCATATTCCCTGTTCCATATATGCTGATATATGTGTGCCTTTGTGTGTGTGTATGTGTGTGTGTGTGTGTGTTTGTGTGTGTGTGTGTGTGTGTGTGTGCTATATAGACAGAGTAGAGACAGAGATGGATAGCTGTTACATATATGGCTAGATGAAAAATAGATAGACATTCAGATAAGGAGATGTGTACATGTTAGATAGATCCTATATGTATCCTGCTCAATCTATATAATGTTAGTGCATGGTTTTGGTGATGACCATTAGATACTCAGTAGCTAATGTGTATGCTCTTTCCTGAAGAAAGCCACATCTCTGCTTCTAGCTTTCTCCAGTTGCCTATAGTTCTATGTACAGGATTAACATCTAATCCAGAAAAGGTACTTTAAAAATCTCTTATAATTTCTCTATCAACTGAGGTGTTTCATACCATTGATTAGGACACAATCACAGCATGTATGTATATGAGGGTGTCACCTTAGCTTTGTCTTTTGCTTCTTTAGATTTTACTTTATATAAAGAATATTTTTATTCTAGAATTTTGTAAGCATTAAATTGATGCAGTTGTAAAATACTTGCAATTACTTAGAAAAATTTATTGTTTAAATAAAGATATAATTAATTTCCCCCTTTTATTTTTTTCCATGCATTTTGTTCCATGGATCCCTTTTCTTCTTCTCTTTGTAATTAGTTGTTATTGCTACAGACACTACATATGCACACTGCTAGGTTATTCTGTTTAATCTTACTATGAGTGAAGTACATAATAAAAATTCAGCTAATTTTCTATTTATATTTATTAAAATTGAAAGATGCTTAATTGACTTTATAGTGTTGAAAAAATCGTAACTGATCTTAATAAAACTCAGAGAGAGAAATTGGGATAAATATTTAAAGAGCAGACATGAAGAGGAACAAGCCACTACAGAAACTTCTCATGACTACTCAGTTTTCTGGCTGAAATGGGAAGATCCTGTCTCCACAAATGCTCAGACTGAATGTCTCTGATTTCTCAGCCAAAAAGAAAAGGCTGAACTCCTGCCTTATATTTCTTACTTGGCCCAGCCATATTACTTCCTGTCTCAACCTTCCTAGTGCTGAGATTAAAGTTGTGTGCCACCACTGACTGGCTCTGCTTCTTCTCTTTTAGACTGTATTAATCTTGTGTAGTCCAGTGTGGCCTTGAAGTGAATCACAGAGATCCAGATCGATCTCTGCCTCTGCCTTCTGACTGCTGGGATTAGAGGTGTGTGACACCACTGCCAGACGTCTATGATTAACTCTGTGAATGGCTCTATTCTCTGATCTTCAGGCAAGCTTTAATTTTTAGAGGAGACACAAAATATCACCACACTACAGCTTTTACTGTATAGTACATATGCAATTAATCTAATGTAAAGTGTAATTAAATAATTTTTAGCTCTTAATCTATGTCTGCTTTTGTTATTAGACTAGAAACTAAATGGAAAATATGTCTGCCTAAAATTAAGGTCACTGTAAACTTTATTAAAATTATCTTTGTTGATACATCAGATAATATAATTAATAACAAAGATGTCTGAAATCTATTACTGTCTTTTAGTAAATTTGGAAATATATTTTAGTGCAGTATCCTTCTCACCAACCATATGCATAGTGACAAGATTTAGATAGTAGATAATAATACTATTTTATATGTTGTCTTAATGACTTTGTATAATTCAGTGCAATCTAGATGACTACAAAGCTTTATGATGCTTTAAGATTTTCCTCTGAATATTGTAGTGATTAACATTGTTAGAACTGTTCCAAGATATATTACTTCTACTTTCAGCTCCAAGCTTCCAAATGGAATTTCTGTGGAAACCACAAGCCTAAAAGAATGGCTTTTTAGACACTCTAAGAAATCAAAAAGATTAAATAAATTATTACATTTATAATTTCAACAACATCCGGAGTGTGTGTATCTGTGTGTGTGAAACTTTGAACAGTCTGTGAATGTTTTACTTATGAATGTAGAAAAAGACACACACACACACACACACACACACACACAAAGACCCAAAACAATTCATAATAAAAGAGAACATGAATTTGGATTGTTGTGGGGTGTTTTGATCACACTCTGAGACTGACAAGACTGTCCAATAAAGTTATAGTTTAAATCAGGGGGCAGAGCCAGTGACTATCTGACCAGAATAAGCCATAGTGAAGCCAGCTAATTCTACAGAGAAAATACCCAAGAAGGAAAGAACAGAGTAGAGTTTGAGATCTCTTGATCCTGGGATCAAGAAGAGATATTTCTCTTGTGTGTTTTATGATGTCTCTGACCAACAATCAAGCTCTGCTTGTTGCTTGTCAACCACTCTGAACTAGTAGGTTTTTACCTCAGCCTTTGACATCTGAGTCTTACTGGTAAATAGAATGATAGAGTCTTAATTTATACCTGCATATTATGGTCATGGCAGAGCTGGGTCTGAGGGAACTCAAGCCCCACCAGGCTATGGCTTAAATGGTTGGTGGAACATTGACTGAAGGGCTATGGGGTGTCATATAGTAAGTAAAATGTCAGTAGATTCATGGGCAGCTGCTAAGCTGACAGGAAAACATCAAGTGATAGGCTATGTAAATGATAGTGGAAAATTTGATTTGGAAATACACTTCTGGAAGTTAGAAAGAATACTAAGGTATGAAGAAAAATATATTTGTTAACATACAACATTTGAGTTTAAGAAGATATAAGATGCAGATAGTACTGGATAAGATGTTATGTCCATTTGGTAGTTTTGGGTATCTTAAGGATACATGGCACAATATTTCAGAACCTTTTTATGTTTTCTACATTCAATGTTTGAAATTACTTTAAGGGGAAATGGCCACATTTTGGGTGGGACCAACTAGCTGAATTTTGTCAGAGATATGCATTTCTTGGAGAGCAAGATAGATGTGAATTAGATACCT
Organism: Sigmodon hispidus; assembly: GCA_004025045.1. Taxonomy (NCBI): domain Eukaryota; kingdom Metazoa; phylum Chordata; class Mammalia; order Rodentia; family Cricetidae; genus Sigmodon; species Sigmodon hispidus. The sequence goes on along the minus strand of PVIH01006791.1, from coordinate 58,470 downwards.
CTTTTGGTCAAAATTTTGCCCATATTTATCAAGTACACTATTGTGATTTCTGACACAGCATCAAACATTCATTCTTAGTACTTTAAAAATGATCTTTGATTATTCTTTGTTTTTTCACAAAGCTTTTTAGTTTTATTTTGTCCTCCAGTTGGAGGGTAAGTTTAACACACATGTATTTTAAAACAGTAACAGAGGTTCGAAGTGTGGAGCAGACATTAGACAAGCACAGGGGTGAAAATTCCTATTAAAAAAAAAAAAAATAGAACCTGTAGCCGGAAATGGAGAAGTCACATATGGTGGGCAGTACTTTAATCGTGCAGTCCCAAAGGAGACTCCAGGCTTTATTCACATTTTATGTGTTCAGTGTTCTGCCCTATGCCTGGGATGTGCTGGGCAGACAGGCTCCCACCTCCCACCTCACAGGATGGATGTAGGCCAATGACAGGCTCTTCTAGTCTCTCCTGAGCCTCCTTTCTGGTGTCTCGACCCCTCAAGGACAGCTGATTCTCATCCCCTCCTGAGTCTCTCTTCCTAAGTGGTGGATTTCAGTGGACTGGAACCATGGCTAACAGACTTGGGGTAGCTGTGTAAGTGTGTTTCCCTTGGGACCCCAACCCTATTACTGCCACAGAGAGGTAAGGTCTCCAAACTCAGGAAGCCACAATCCAGAGCTCTGAATATACGTCCTTTGGGCCTGAAACACTTTTGAGTAGGTCAAGTGCTAGAAACAGCTGATACTTTTCCCCTCTCCACCTAAATCGCTAAAAGGGCAACTGGAGGGTGGGATTGGCAACGGAGAAATTCCTGCGTGTCCAGTCAGTCTAACTCCCCAGGCAGGCTGGCACACTGTGAAAAGGCAGGGCTTGGCGGGACTCTGGCCTCTCCTGCTGTGAGCACTACCAGGGGACCTGTTCAAGCCTAAAGCTCAAGATAAAGAAAAGTGATAGGGTGGGGGGGAGCTTCCTGTGGGGTGAGGGAACTATAGTGCCGCTGAGAACAGCTTGGGGGCCACTCATGGCCATAGCCACAGACCAGGAACCCCTGCACTAGTGAGGAGAGAGTGAGCATTGCAGCAGATCTCCCTGCTGTCGTCCCACAGGGAAGGACTTAGACTGAGAACACAGCCTGAGGCCATTACTTAGTGTCTGTTACAGTTTTCATATACCACTCACTTCAGCTGGATGTGAGACATACGTTCTCAGATTCACACTTTCCACAGGAGGGACCAGAGAGGCTATGACAGGAGACTACACAGAGGATTACTCTTAATGTCTGCTAACATTTGTAAACAATATTATTGTTGGACAAAATATTGTGACCCTATACTATCCACAATAAATTCTATTGAATACTTTCATTATTTATTCAGTATAGCAATTATTGATTGCTATACTAAATAAATTTAATTTGCTACAATTTAATATATTTAATGAGATTTTTAAATTAGTTAAAAATGCTGATTATTCTGTATAATACAAATAACTGACAAATAGGCAATATATTTATATCTCAAACACCTTTACTTTTCTCAGAAAACAGTGTTTATTTACTATTGAATATTTATATATTAAAAAGAAAATCATTACCTAAAAGCATACACTTAAAAAAAATTCCTGCTCTTTCTGTTTTATTTATACACTACCCATGATTTCAATGCCAAAGAGAAGATAATGGCATAATTATGAAGTGCAAAGCATACTTTCCACATATTTTTTTCAAATACTTCACCTAAAACTTACCTTTTTTTTTCAATCAGGCAGTTACATCCGGAAGAAGGATCATGTGAAAGACTGGACCAGAAATATCATAGACAGAGTTTGGAAACTAAATAAAAAGCTTCACTTTGGATATTTTAGCTTATAGAAAACTAGTTAAACCTCTAGGCCAATCATCAAATTTTTCCTTATGAGACATTAGCTAAAAACTCAGTTATAGAATTTGGGAACCTCTTCTGATACAATATTGTAATTAAAAATTATTTTTAAACTTATGTGTTTTATAATTTTGGGAAGCAACATCTTTACATGTTTCTTAGTCCAAGGCAGCATTTCTACTAGCTGTGTTGATAGGCATATTTAAGGTTATTTTGTCATGGAAAGGGAGTATCATATGTATGTAGCAATAGGAAAAGCGTAGTTGTAGTGAGCATAGTCAATGATGCAAAGTGGGAAGTCATGGTGGAGTATAAAAGAATCTAAACAATGGCTCACTACTTTCCAAATGATCAAACAGTGGGTTTTAGAATGCTTCCTGGGAAAATGAATAGTCATTAATTTTTAGAAATACTGCCTGATTTTAAGTTCGTATATAATGAAAACCCAGACCCAGATACTGCGGGAAAGTTAGAATATCATAAAGAGGAAACAAACAACAATCAATTCTCTCCAAATCAACTTTTCAGTCCAATCAGGGTAAGTGCTATCCTCATGGGTCCTCAGCCTGACTGGCCACTGTTTCAGAATGGCTAAATTTCTACCTTCTCCTAACTTAAGTTTACTTCCCTGCCCAGCTGTTTTACTTACTGGTTCAACTTTGTATTATAATCTTAGAGTTAGAACTAAAAGTGTGAGTTACCACTGCTTGATTATTAGGTCTTGAACTCACTGAGATCCAGAAGAATCTCTGACTTCTGAGTGATAGGATTTAAGGCATGGGACACCACTTCCTGATTTTAATAGCTTGGCTGTGGGTGATTCTATCCTCTGATATTCCAGCCTGACATTAATCAAATATACAATATATTACCACATTGAAGAACATGCATAGTGCCGATATTTATTTTTCTTTGAAGTAGTGAGCACAGAAAAATACATTTTAACAGAAAAAGAAATATGCAAGAAGTGAAGTCTAAGCTAGAAGAAAAACAAGAAAATAAAATAGAATTCCAAGTGTGCTGTCAGTGAACTTCAGCATTGTCTGTGTTTAGGTAAAACAATGGCTTATTTCATGGGTCTTAGACTATGGATCACATATTAAGAAACAATACATATAATAAGTTGTAACCTTTGATTAATTGGAGTTTGCTCCTTCCTGTTGATTTTTCTTACTGAGTATTATTGCTGAAAATAATTACATAGTTTCAGCATCCAGATGTGTAGTATTAGGTTTATTCTGTGTATGTGTGAGGAGGTGTGTGTGTGTGTGTGTGTGTGTGTGTGTGTGTGTAATATATTTACATATGTGCATTCATATGGATGCCAGAGAGAGTGCCCTACTCTGTCTTAGTTACTTTTGTGTTGATGTAATAAAATGACACTTTAAAAAGTAAATGGTGCATGAAGTGGCTTGTGATTTCAGAGAGAGAAAACCAATAATGGAAATGGAGACTTTCAATGGTCAATTGGAGCATGAAGCCAAGAGAACACATCTTCAACTACAAGCATGAGACAGAAAAAGTGAACTCAAAGTGGAGTCAAGTTATAAACTTCTCAAGCCCTCCCCATAAACATGCATTCTACAGTAAAGCCTCACCATCTAAAAGTTTTTAACACATACCCTCAAATAATGCCCAAAACTGGAGATCAAATACATGCATCTATGGGGAACATTTCTCATTGGAATTGTTACATGTTCCATCACTTTTGACCTTATTCTCCTGCAACAGTGACACTCAGGGAGCCTGAAGCTATGTTGGCATCAGAAAGCTCTATTGACCTTACCCCTTTGTCTCTACATCTTTCAGCACAGGCTTTGGAGGGACATCTGGCTACATATGGTTTTGTATGTGTGTGGCCTGGGGTTAGAGCTCAGTTCCCCATGCAGCAAAATCTCTTAAACACTAAGCCATCTCCCTAGCAACTGTTGATTTCATTCTTGTATATATATATATATATATATATATATATATACAGAGACTGTTGATCATATTGCTTTGGATTTCTTTCTTGGGAGCCTATATTGTATCACAAAAATCAAGCTCAAATAGTAATTTTAAAGTTATTGAGATAAGAAAAAAAGTTCAGCTTAACAACCTATAAACACTGAGTACTAAGAATCATCCAGGTGTTGTGAGACTCTTCTTAAAATTCTTATTCTTCTTCTTCTTCTTCTTCTTCTTCTTCTTCTTCTTCTTCTTCTTCTTCTCTCTCTCTGTGTCTCTCTCTCTCTCTCTCTCTCTCTCTCTCTCTCTCTCTCTCTCTCTCTCTCTCTCTCTCTCTCTCTCTCTCCCTGTATGTGTGTGTGTAGTATGTGTGATGTCTCTGTGTATGTGTGTGTTTGTGTGTGTGGTGTGTGTAGAGAGGCATGTACAAATACATTCTGATGTCCACAGAGATCAGAAAAAAGAATTTGATGACCTGGAGCTAAAATTACTGTTAGTTGTCAAATATATATGTGGGTGCTAGAAACTAAGCTCTGACCCTCCACAAAGGCAGTATATACTTTTAAGCCACCTCCAGCCCATATCGAAAAAATTTGTGGGTGGTCATGATTGACCTCTCAACTATCTGTTTCGCCACTTGATAAGAGTATGCCTTTTCCTTAGCTGTTATGATGCCCTTTATGTTCATGAGCATTAAAAAAGATATCATAATCAAAAATCCTCTCTCTTCACATGAAGTAAATATTTACATAATGCAAGAAATATGCTTGTTTTTTTAAAGAAGATGTTACGGAGATTTTAATGAAGCTAGTATGAAGTATAAGGCAAAGTGCTTTAATTAAGAGGTACTACAGACTGAGTGATAATGGATATTGTTACTGTGTAAATTGGATAGACGATCTTTGAGGAACTATCAAACCTATCAGCTAACTACCTGCATTTGATCTAGCAGAGAAATGGAGGAAGCATTGAGATTTTTTTTTCAAGAACCTAATATTCTGTTCTCTGAGATGTGGGATATGAGTGTTGATTATAATCAGTTACATTTGAAACTTCCACAGAACATAAGGAACCTTTTTGTAGGGTCTTAGTATCTAAAGAGCTCTGCAGGCCTTGATTCAGGCTTCTCTGATAGAAGAGAACACAGTTCTATGCACAAGGGAATGGTCTTTAGCAGTGGCTCCAACAACTGCAAACAATATAGAGGAACTCTTTTCCTTACCCAAGAAATAGAAAGAAATATGATGATAATGTTTCCAAACTCTATGTATTTTTATTTCCAGAAAATCCCAGATACAGATATCAGTTTTTATTCATGTCATCTACAATAAATAAAACCAAAGAACATACAGCACAGGGAAATTTTTTGAGCTATAGGAGGTATCAAATAGCTCTACAGGCATACAAAGGTCTTTTCTTATAAAATTAAGGATTTTCTGAGACAATATAACAAGTCACTATATTTGACTTTAATTTGAACATTTTCTAATATTAGGGGAGACCATGTTTAAGAAAAGGTCATATATTCTAGCATCAATTACATAAGTAGATATCTTAAATGACTAAAATCATTGTCCAGGTATGTACTCAGTCACTGGCCTCACTGAGACTCCTAGAAGAATAATTTAAATTTATTTTAGATCTCACACACAAAGATTATATGCTATGCTATGGCAAAGATAAAGAATTTTATGCAGCATTAACTAAGTCCCAGGCCACTGTGTGATACATAGTGAATTTGCAAGAACAATGAGTCAGTAGTTTCTTTGGAAGCATTTTTATTTGGCTTTTTGGTGGTTTTCTTCTTCTGACATCATACAATCTGACATGTGTTATCATATATCCTGCCTGTGTTGGTAATCTCTTCACCCATTACCCTTAATATTAAATTAGAGAGCATTCCAATATAGTAATCAATAATAACCATTTCTATTGTTAAGTATACACTAATGTTAAATATATAACAATAAAATTTATTTTAACCCTAATATCACATACTATAAGAATGTAATATAAATACTGTGCTGAGCCCTACTTACTGTATATGCTTAGAGACACATCTGATGGCAAATTATTCCCGCTGAAGGTAAATGGTCAGACTCTGCTATTTTAATTTCCAACAGGAGTTGACCACTGGGCACAACTGCTCAGGAAACTATACCCAGAGAAGGAGTACATAAAACCTGGAGCTGTAGAGAATTGAGCATAGAGGCATGAGGATCCCCTTAAATCATCTAATTTGCATAATTTATTTTGGTATTGTGAGTGCAAAGGACTTGAGTAGGTCTGTACCTAGCTCTAGAATGACTCACAATACTATCTACCCTGGAGTACAAAATCCAATCAAAATGTGGAATACGTAGTTAGTATATTTTTCAAGAAGATGAACTTGTTTGACTCAAAACAAAGTTAAAATGGCACTGTAATGTATTTTATTTACTACAAGGAATTGGAAGCATTTTTTAAAAGTGATTTTTGTGGGGAAAATGATGACTGATGAAGAAAGCATCAATGGAAATATAATAATAAAAGACACATATATGGATGATAGATAATCAGCAGGTGACATAGAAGAGATGACATAGATTTTAAATGATGGATGGTAGGTTATATAGTTGATGAATTAGGTAGATAGGTAATTAATAAAAAGATAAATCTGCTATAGATGAATATATACTAGACAAAATGCATTCACTCTTCTAAAATATCAACTTAATTTTCTTCAGTTTTTTTGTTATATTGGTGCTAAAAATTTATGGTATTTAATTTTTAATGTATATATTATATTTTTGTAATAAAGATGATACGGTTTAGCAAGTAAGTACAAGAAATAGAGTATTTTGTGCGAGAAAGTATGTAAAGTACATGTATATATATTAAATATTGTGATCATTAAAAAGAATATACTATTGTAGTGATATTTTTAAGGAACTCATTCAGAGACATCCTTATAAATGTAGAATCAGGACTTGAAGTTGAGTTTTCTAGTGTGCCTAATTGTCTATACTTAAAATGGATCTTCATGTATTATGAGCTATGTTTTTTAAAACAAAACTTGTGCCAGATGTTGTGACACTTGGATGTAATCTCAGAACTCATGAAGTAGAGTCAAGATGACAGGGAATTTGTGGTCAGCAAAGAGCTACATAACAAGTGCCCTAAATCAAGACAATTTTAAACCAAATCTTTAATTTCTATAAATTGAGCCTAGTTCATATACATCAATCTATAATTCTCAGATTTATACTACAGATAAAAGAAGCCTTGAGGATGACAAGTAATAAAACGGTGTAATCAAGCAGCTGTTTTTATGATGTAGGTATAATCTAACATATGTGGAAAGTCATTTACTGCTATTGAAGGTACTTTCAATATAGCCATGAAAACATTTTCGTATTTTATTTTAATTCAGTAAATTATTTCTATTCAACTTGAATTATATTATGCTTGTATTTCTACAAACTTATAAATGTATGTTTTCTAATATGTACTTTGCAAAGAAGCATTATTACTCAGATTTATAAGGCCACACATACATAAGTCAAAAACATTTTGTAAAATGTTAATCTCATTTCCTCTGAGACTACCCTCAATATCATCTATTTTAATGTCTCTAGTATCAGAAATAATAGTATGTCTTTTTCTCTTTTCTTCTTTTTTTTCTTGCCTATCCAATCGATAATTGTGTTACAGATTGCTTTGCAGTAGAACAACATGAGTCACTATTCCTAAACAATATGATTCCACTCAAAATCATGCCTTTGGCTACCAATCAGAAGCAAAATTCAGCATGAGAGATATAATACAAGATGTGCACTCTACCTATGATCTTCAAAAATGTATATCTTCTATATATCTTAGTAATCTCTCGTAAAATTGGCTTCCAAGGATTGTCTTATATTTTAAAAACCAAAAATCAAAACTTTTACAGTTTTCATAAAGTCTCATTCAAACTATCAAGCAACAACAACTGAATATTTGCTGCATAGATTCTAGATGAAATCCACACAGGTTTTTGTTTGTTTGTTTAACATGAATAGTTTAGCATAAATTGTCAGAATAAGATATTGGTCGTTTGTTTTTTTTTTTTAATATAGAAGTTCTTTTTTTGAAATTCAAAACCCTGCTGTAGTTTCCATAAATTGGTATTCATTTAGAATTTGACTAATTTTAACAGACTAGAGAACATTTCAGTAATTAATGTGAAATGAAGAGACAAGAAAAGCCCAAGGGAAATTACACTGCTAAAGTGATGGGGAGACGAAGGGATAGAAAGGGGAAAATACTGGCCTGCTTAGCACCACTACTGTTAGGCATAGCAACCTGGTGCCTACCAAGTGACCATGATGTTGCTTCACAGTGATAAGATTCTGAGACGTATTTCTTCCTCTACCTGTGTAGGAATAACTTCTCCATCATTAATGGTAGCTTATGTGTGAAGAAACAGCCTCGGAAACTTCAGTCGACAAAGAATTTGTTCAATAGTGCAGAAGAACTTCAGGAACCGAAATTCTAAATACCAGGGATGTACCCAGAGGGAGGGTCAAGTGCCCAACTACCAATCTCTTTACAGAATAGCAGCTTTGTGGCTTGCTCTTCCATGGGTATAAATCCTTCCCTGAACCTCTGAGTTCACCTTACAGAAAGAAGTGTCTGATACATCAAGTCTGAATTTTATGAAACTTATGGGGAGTTAGGAGAATTCCTAATTATACAACTGATTTTAAAGATAGTGTTTAATGCCAGCTCTTTTTATTTCAGCTAAATCATTTTGGATATCTTAAGTATAATTCATTGTCTACATAAGTATAATTCATTGTCTACAAACAACACCATCAATCCAAAGGCCCATTATTTTACTTTTTAAAGATTTAAATTTTTTGTATTTTAATAGTGTGGTGGGGGGCATATTTTCAAGTAAGCACAGTTGCCTTAGAAGACTAGAAGCACTGGTTCTCCTGAGCAGAAGCCCCAGTCATTTGTGAGCCATCTGAAATGGGTTCTGACTCAAACTTAGGTCCTCAGAAAGTCCTCTCAACTTCTGAGCCATCTTTGCAGTCTTTTCCTGTCTTTACATTTCAGAAGATGATAATTTTACTTAGTTATTGAGATGATGTATAGTAGTCCTTCATTTATCATCCCCCTTGTTGTACATGTAAGGAAATCTGTGACTGTTTCATTATTACACTACCGGTTTGTTCTCCATCCAGTTGCCTCAACCTTGTCTTGATTGCAATGTTCATGTTTCCATTTCTATTACTCTTCATGTTCAGAGTTCATTCATGGTTTTGGATTCTGTGGCCACAGGTTCTCCTTAGCTTCCAGTTAGTGAATTGTTTCAGGAAATAGTCACAGAAGTAGAGTTCTTGATATTCTGTGTAAGTCTTCATTGGTTAAACAGAGACACATCCAAATGGAGTAAAATAGAAAACAGTGAGAAGAATAAAGTCTGCCAACTTGCAAATAAAACTACATAAATAAGCAAGCCATATCAGAATTTGTATTTCTTTGGTCTTTATTTCTTGAAATGACTAATGAGATTGCAATTCAGGGAAGGGTTATGCCAGTACTTCAGAGCAGTAGTTGCAACATATCATAACCTCTGTTACCCACCAGTCTTAATAAGTGAAGACTCTTACAATTGACATTAAGTTTGCTAATATGAGCTGGCCCTAAACAGACATGCCCTTAAGAGTAGAATCACAAGGGCTGAATAATGGGTGACCAATTCAGACCTGTTTTACAGGAAAAAAAATATGTAAAGCTGGACTGTCAGGCTTTCTTCACTGCAGTTCTGAGAGTTCATGAGGCTCAATAGTGGAAACTTTAAAATTTCCCTTAAAGTACAACTTTGCTGTGAGTGTATAAAATTTTAAAAGTACACTGGTATCTGACAGATTTCTTTAAGTATGGCTTCTACAATTTGGAAAGAGCAAATAATTGCTGGAGAGATGGGTCAGTGGTTAATAGCAATCACTACTTTTCAAGAGGATGTAGGTTAAATTTATAGCACCCACATGGCCACTCACAGCTGTCTGTGACTTCAATTCTGGGACATCTGATGACCTCTTCTTACCGCAGTACCTGGTATGCACACTGATGCACAGATATACACTCACGGAGAACATCCATATAAATAAAACTGTAGTGTTGAAAGAAAGGAAGTAGCCAGTATGTTTTATCAACTCATTGGCGGTTTACATCAAAATATTTAAGTAGACTTGATTTTTTTTAAACCAGTGAGTAACATGGATCTGTGAAACAATTATACTGAAACAAGTTTGTTAAATTTGCCATTCATTTTCACCTGACTTCCAGGAAGACTCTGCTTTTTCTCACCTCCTCCCCTGAGGGAACTGTTAGGACTCAGCAACAGCTGGTGCCCTGAACAGGGCTCTGAAGTTTCTGTCTCTTAACTCACTGTGCTGGACAGTGCCCCACAAATGGTCTATTTTCTTGAGAAGGCCTCTCAGTGTTGTCTTCTGTTGGTCACCAGAACAGGTGAGCATTAGGTTCCCCATTTCTTTTCTTCTTATATGTTGCCTGTTATGTCTGTCTGCTCATCCTGTTGGGAAGACATAGTTTTTCCATTTCAGTTCTCCCAGCACCTTCACAGAAGTCTCCCAGTAAGCACAAGACATAAAATCCGACACAATTTTCCACTCCTGTTAACTGCCATCCTCTCTCTATTTCTCGCCTCCTGTCTCCTTGTACAAAAAGAGTAACCTTTTCATGACCCCCACCACTTCCATGTCTGATCTCTCTATGACCCCTGATGATGAAGAGGCAGACAGTTCAGCTGTGAAATCTGTCAAGGGGAACACAACAGTCATTAAGATCCTATGTGCTGCTTTTCCTTCTGCTTCACCCTCACTGCAGGAGGCTATACCTCTGGGGTATTCTTGTAGCTATCTACCCAAATATCTACTTGCCTCAGAAGGTGGCTACTCTCCTGTAATGCCAGGCATTTTGCGAACCTCACACCCTGAACCATTTTCAGTTTGTAAGCACACAGAAGCCTTCCTAGTCAATTTGGGCCTAAATGCCAATATCCAGCCCTGAATTCCCACTTCCCCACAGCTCAAACTCTTCCTCATCCAGGTGGCACCTAATGAGTTGGGCCCAGACTCACCTTACTATGAACGGCTACTCATTCAATGGGCAATGCAATGCTAGATATACTTTGATTGGCAGAGTCTGCTCAAAGCTATGCTGGAGATGGCTTTTTATCCTAATTGGAAATTGGCCAATGACACTCAGGCAGAATTCCAGGCATGGACAGACATATTACTTAGTAACTCAGTGACCAATGATATTTTCATAGGCTTCTGGGAATATGTTCATCCTGTTTACCAGGCATGAATTAACCCTCAAACCTACACTAACAGGTTTCTGACCTAGCTTTAAAGACTCTTAGAACATGTAATCCACGAGACCTTTAGCTTATTTCTGCAACCTCCTTCAGCACCCAGGAGAATCTTCACTGATTCTTCTGGCCCAAGTTAATGAAGCAGTAGAAATCAGAGTAGAGAAGGGCCTTACCAGAGAAATGTTAATCAAACGATTGGTTTGGGAAGGGCTTAATGCTCCCACCTGCAGTGCAGTCACAGCAATTCACAATGAAGACATTCACAAATGGGTGCTGGCCATCAGCTATGTTGACCCAGCAGCAGTCCCATTACTTCTTTTGCTACTTTCTTGTCAGGCAGTCAGCATAATAAAGATATGCCCAAGAACCCCCAGGGTAGATAGAAGTTGCTGGGAATGCAACAAGTCAGGCCATCTGCTGCAAAATTGCCCTGTGAAAACCAAGGACCCAATTCCTCTTATTCAATAAGTGATTTCATTGGTCAAAGGTTTGCAGATCATAGTCTGCCAATGCACCAGTCCCTTTGAACTCCAGGTGGGTGCTCCTCATTCCTGCCAGTAAGAGGCGGATCTGATAATCCCAAAATCATACAATGTCCATATTTTTATACTTCCCAATGCTCGCCATCTATTCTGATAGACAGCTTCTAAAAGGCTTGGTGAGCATGGGTCTGGAGGCCACCATTTTAATCAGGACTGAGGCACTTCACTTCCCTCATTGGAAGTTTAAATCCAGCTCTGCATCAGTGGTGTGTTATGCCAACACATCATTCTAAGACCACCCATCTGGTCTATTGGAAGGAGCTTGCTGTTAATCAGGCAGCCATTCACCCTATCATTTCCACCGTACCTAGGAACCTGTGGGGCAGAGATAGTTTAGAGGATATAGGTGTTGTCCTACTTATATATTGAAAGACCCTTAGAGACCCCAGCCCCAAGAACTGACGCAGAAATCACTGGCTGTAATTAACAAGAGGATTTAATACACAGGCACCTGTGGGCGATCAGCAGCTTCAGCTAACAGAGTGTGCCGTGCACAAAGAACAGCCCCCTTTAAACAGAAGAAGGGGGTCTCATCAGCATACATCTCATTGGCTACTTTGAACTACATACAAAGTTCAGCTAAGGGGCAAGGCTGCAAATCATATACAAAGTTCAACTAAGAGGCAAGGTTGTAAAGTTTTTGATCCTGGAGAAGCCAGGAACATCTGGTTTGGGTTAAGATTAGCACTCCCGGTACCTTCACCCTTGTGTGGTCTTCCTTATCTTTTTCAAAGGGCCTCTAACTGCAGGTTCCTGAATTTATTGAGGCTTGCCCTCAAGCTGACTTCTTGCTAACTGGCCAAATAGCTCCCAACTGACAGTTCTTGAATATATTGAGGCTTGCCCTCAAGTTGACCTCTTGCTAGCTGGCCTTGTGGAAAATTTGCGCTGTTTTGGGTTTGGAGTCTTTCAATATGACAGAGCTTTCCTTGGTAACATTAAGGTTCAATGAAATGGCAGGCCTCATGGTTCACAACTCTGCACTAGGTCATCAACCCCAATTCTAAGAGCAACTGTCCCTATGAGATTCACCATGATCAAACACCCAGCTCCATTCTATTTATGTTCCTCTTGGTACAAGAAGTGTGAAACAGTGGCCTATAATTGAACTGAAGCTTTCAATCATAAATGAATTAGTTGTAGAACAGCTAAATGTGGGGCACAAAGAACCATCTACAAGTAAACATAATGCCCCTATATTTGTTATCATAGTCACCTCCTTCATGATCTTTGTGCAGTTAATTATCAAATGGAAGAAATGGGGTCCACACAGCAAGGCCTCCCCCAATTTAGTTCTATTCTTCCACGTTATTACATATTACTTTTAGATATTAAGGATTGCTTTTTTTTTCATATCTGTCACAACAGAATTGATACTATTCTGCCTTACTGCATGGAAACCAAATATGCCCAGAGGTATCAATGGACTGTTTTTCTCCAGGGAATAAAGAACAGTCCCACAATATGCCAACTGTATGTCTCCCAGGCTTTAATTAATTTCTCAAGGGATGTCCTTCTGTTTCATTATATGGATGATTTCGTCCTTTTACATCCAGATGCAACCAACTGAAAGGTCATTACAAGAGAGGTGTTAAATGATCTTACATCATTGCATCTGATTGTTTCAAGAGATAAAGTTCAAGTTGTAACTCATTTTGCATTTTTGGGTTTTTCAGTTGCTAGACAGATCTACTCTCTCTCCTTTAAAAGAGGTGAAAGAATGATTTTTGCTCCCAGAATTACATCAATTATGTGTCACAGTTAATTAACTTAAACTGTTTTAACCCATCTTGATCGGGAGATGAGACACCTATTTTTGTTGCTGGAGTTCTATATAAGGTTAGGCTTAGCAAAAAGCTAAAGATTTGCTAGGAAAGGTTTTGACCATTCTAGCCACCTCCAATCTGCAACACAATGAGCAGCAAATGCTCTTATTGGCAATGGTGCTCTGAACAACCTGAATATTTTGGGAAGCATTATGGCAATCTGTCTCTCTTCTATGGATATACCAAGTACATTCTGACCTACACAAGATCATCTGTAAGTTTTACCAGTCATTACAATTTAGCCTTAATTCATGAACACTGGCATAAAGAGCATATGGATGAGAGACAGATAAGCTTGTCTTCCCCTTTTCTTTAAAGGATACCCAGTTTCTCTGAGTGGATTCTATCTTGTTCCAGGAAATGGTTGCAGGATTCACAGGAACTATTGACAATCATTTGCCAAAAAAACCCCAAGATCTTAGCAGAACTTCCCATACTTTCAATAAAAATACAGCTCCAAGTAGTACAGTCTTTTGCATCAATTTCTCATGCTCTCCTGGCCTTTTCAGAATCCAAAAAACAATAGACATGGTGTTTTTATCCAGTGTCCTAGTTCCAAAGTCATTACATATGTTATCCCTAACCCTGATTTCATTCAATTGGATGAGATATTGGCCCTTCTCAAGGTTTTAATGAGTGCCAAACCATGCCCATCAACATTTTTCCCAGCAGGCAGTATGCTCTATAGGCAGTTTATGTGCTTGCATTTTCTCAAGTTAAGGACTCACTGACCCCCATTGCCAGAACTCTGCTGATAATATAAGATGTCCTGAATCAGAGAGAGGACTGAGCCTTGGTACCTGTCACATATAAAATCCCACAAAACTGCCAGGGATATTGGCCCAAATAAATAAGATTACAGATTATTAACAGCTAGTATAGATCTCCTAGAGCAAACTAAGGCTCTTCACCAGCAGTTCTGTTAGTCTCCACAGATATACATAGACTTTTTCCAGAATCATCAGTTTCCCAATGTAAAAATTGTCCCAGCCCCTCCTGCCTCCTTAGGACCGCTTCAACTTCTTAGGTGCTTGTTGCCTAATGGATGAATATCTGGCAGATGGATATCATACATTAATCTCCTTTTGGCAATCTTATATGTTCATGTGATAGTGGATACTTGCTTTTACTTTGTGTATGTCCTAGCCCTTTGTGGGGAAAAGACTGTTAATGTTATTAAGATCCTTAAATCAGCCATGTTGGTCTTGAGGGTGCTTGGGCTATAAGGACTGATATAGGCCCTGCCTATGCTACTCAACAGTGTAATGACTTACTGGGAAGGTCTTTTCTGGAAGATCTCTCATTCAACTGGCATCTCTCATAACCCTCAGGAACAAGAAACTGTGAAAGATCCAACAGAACTTTAAAAACTGTTAATAAAGACATCTCACCAGGAGTCAAACGGACCCACATTTGGCCCTAAATGAAGTCCTTTTTCATATAAATTTTCTCAAATTTTATGAGGTGGGATAGAGTCTACCATATATAAACATTGGGAATTTCTACCCCGAGGCATACCTCTACCCCTCTTAAGATAGAAAGACCCTATCTCCATCCAAAGGCAGCATGACCTCCCTGTTTATCTACAGGAGATGGTATGCTTGAGTTTCTCCTCAGAGTGCCACTATGTTAATATGGGTCCCAACAAGAAGTGTGCACCCAGCCAGGGATCAGCATGCTTCCATGAATGAATTGGCCCTAGATGGGTAATGATCATACTCACAACCATTGTCCCTTTCATTCCTTCAAAAGCAGAGAATCTATGGACTCTGATTCCCTTGCCTTCCCTTCTGTTGCCAGTGGCAATTAACTACCCTTTCCCTGTAATATTCCGAACAATTTCTCCCTTAAGCCTGCCCTCTATGGACCTGGTGATAACTACCAAAAAATAAATGGAGGGTGTCTGGTCTTTGGAGGAAGCCATTAGCTTCACTTCCCTCCCCCTTTTTCTTTCTCCCAATACCTCCATGTCTGATGCCACCCATCATTGCTTACAATAACAAACTGATCTCTTCTGGATGTTCATGTGTTTTGATTGACGGGTTAGTGCTTCGGTGCTTTTCATCCTTCCCCTCTTTAAGTGTCTCCTGCAGCACTTCTGATAGCAGTGGGCAATGGCTAAGGTAAATTTTTAGGATTTAATGGCTCCTAGATAGCCCACACAGAAGATTATACATGCCCAGCTCTCTAAATTTCAAAAGGCTGCTGCCTAATCCTCTCCACCTGGGTCTTTTTCCAGGAATGGATGCTCTTTAAGAGCTCGTAGTCAATGACAAGTAAGAGCTAATTAGGCAAACCAACCTAAGACATGCACAGTCTAGTAGTTGAGTCTCCTGAGGAGGGGTCAACAAGGTTGGAGCAAAGAACACTGACTCCCACTGATAGCCTACATAGTAAAATAAAATGTATGGATCTATAGTAGGGTTGGCCCATAGGGTCAAGGAAATTGGATAAAACTAGTTGCCAATACATGCACATAATTTACCTCTTTATGAGCTAAACTGAAGTCAGCCTGAAGGCCTAGCAACAGGTGTTGCCAGAGGATCTGATCATGCACAGCCAATGAGATGTGACCAAACAATATCATCAGATCAGGACTCAGCCTGGATGCTGAATGAAGTTAGCCATTTCTTTACACCTGACTCCCAGGGTCTGTGTCATCAGCCCTGAATCTTTTCATCCCCTCCCTAAAAGGAACTGCGAGGACTCAGCAACAATAACTACCCTTTATTAGGAAAAATGAGGAACTTTTGAACCTAGTGCCTGCACATGTTGCTTAAGATCTCTACTGCTTGGTTGTATCTCTAGCCCGGCTCATTTTGAATAGAATAAGAAACCCCACAGCAGTTTGATGTCCTCAACATAACTACTTCTATACCACAAAGCCATTATTCAGATGATCAGGATAGGGTAATTCTAGTAGGAATGAGCTACACAGAAAAACCAACTGTCCTATGCTTGTATTGATGGCTGTGAAGATTCCACTCATGCAAACTTTCTCTATTACTAATGAGTTTCATACAAGAACAGAATTTTTGATGCAAGTCTTTTGTGAGCACAAAAAAAGTCCAAACACCTTAGGATAAAAGAACATAAGCCACTGATAGGCAAGAATTGGTTGAAATGGGAGGGATTTTTTTTAAGCAATTGAGTAAATTTGCAAACCATGAAAAAAATATCAGGTACTAAACATATATTAAACAAAAAGAAAACCCAAAATATTTTATATTTCTGAAGTTCCATACATTTCCAGCAAATCTCTATGACCTGTAAATAGACCTTCTGTCTCCAATGAGCTCTATTATCTTTGCCAGAGCCTGTGGAATAGTCTATGTGGTTAGCAAACAAGGTCTCTTGGCTTTAAGTTCTCATTTCAGATGCAGTTGCTGTCCAGAACTGAAACCTTTATAAACCCCAAACTATTATGTGTTGAAGAGATACTTATTCAAAATAACATTCCCATGTTCTGTAAAATGAAATATATATTCTGGCATTAAAATTCTATAAATGTGAGTATAAGTATTGATTGGAGTCTCTAAATGACAACCGTTCAATTTGTAAGTGACTAATTTGAAAGGAAGGGTGTACACTTGTAAAAGCCAGTAGTTATAGAAGACCACAGTCTATAAATGTCTTCTGAACATAATAGAACCACAGAATACATGACCTCAACATCAGTAGTGATCTCCAACATAAGATCTGCATAAGATCAAGATAGTCAGCTTTCTAGGAGGGAAGGCAGAAGGGCTTCTAAACTCCTACTATTAGATTAAGACCTGTTATTATATAAATTCTATTTGGTATTTTAATAGAAACTTGGAGCAAAAATTGGAGAACAGCTGAATCATCAGAAAGATAGAGGAAACAAACCATAACCAATTTTCATCTAGCTGAATTTTCAGGTCTGTCTTAAGGAATCCTCTGACTCCAACCCTCTCCATCCTCAGCTGAAAAGAGATGTGCCGGCCAAAGCTAAACTTCTCTCCACTTACGTTTCTTTCTTTATGAATAAAGTCACATTTTCTATCTGTGTATATCCTTGTTCAAGGTCCCTTAAACCTCCCACCCCCTCCAGTCACTCTCTCTTCTCCACATCTACCCATCTCCTCCCCAGCAAAAGCAGGAGGTCCAAATGTTTCAATGTGGCTTAGTTCAGCATCCACTCCCTGCAGATCCAGTTTCCTCACCCCAACATCAAGACTGGGTCAGGTGTTCCTCTAGAGGAAGTGGCAACCAAGATGCCAGTCCAAGGTGTTTCAGATCCCAAGCTGTTTAGTGGTTGTGGTTTGCAGCTTGGACATGCTTTGCTTTTTACTTTATTGTTTAGAGTCCACTAATGAGTGAGTACATCCCCTGCTTATCTTTCTGGGTTTGTGATACCTTGCTCAGGAGAATATTCTCCAAATCCATCCATTTGCCTGCAAATTTTAGGATATCATCTTTTCTTACTGCTGAGTAGTACTCCATTGTATAGATGTACCACAGTTTGTTAATCCATTTTTCAGTTGAGGGGCATCTAGGCTGTTTACAGGTTCTTGCTATCATGAATACTGCTGCCATGAACATAGTTGAGGTAATGCCTTTAGAGTGCAAATGTGCATCTAAAGATTTTTTATATGTATATGCACAATAGTGATATTGCTGGATCTTTGGGGAGATTGATTCCCAGTTTTCTGAGAAACTGCCATGCTGCATTCCAGAGTGGCTGAACAAGCTAACATTCCCCACCAACAATGGAGGAATGTTCCCCTTGCTCTGCAACCTCTTTAGCATAGGCTGTCATCTGTGTCTTTTATTTTAGCCAATCTGACAGGTGTAAGATGGTATCTCAAAGTTGTTTTGATTTGCATTTCTCTGATGGCTAAAGAAGTTGAGTACTTTTTCAAGTGCCTTTCAGCCATTTGTAATTCTTAGGCTGAGAATTCCCTTTTTAGATCTGAACCCCATTTTTTGATTGGGTTATTCAAGGTTTTGTCCTCTAGTTTCTTGTGTTCTTTATATACTTTAGAAATCAGTATGATCATACGCAGGATTGGATAAAAATGTATAATTGTAAGTATCCGTAGACACTTCACTTTAAGTCTGGTCACCCCATGAAATTTTTAACCCCCACCATCCTGCAGTATGCCTTACCAAATTTATACAATCAGAATCATTTTATCAATGCTAAAGCAAAGCACCCCTTTAAGGGAAAAGTTGGTCTGTTCCGCTCCAGGAGCCACCTCTCCATCATAAGGCAAGTAAGGAAGATCTACATCTTTACCAGTGGTAAAAAACCTAGGAAACACTGGTGCTGAATGCGTCACCGGCATCGGAAGCGGGAATGTAGATAGGAGTCCCCATCGGATCTGGTTTTGCTTGACCTTCTGCCTCGCTTGGGCAAGGCTCTGTGACGACAGCATCATCAGGAGGATCGGCAATAGGACCATCTTCTTTGACTCTTCTGGTTAATCGTTTTGGAACCCACATTGGGTCTTGAGCTTCCTGGGGAAAAACACAAACAGACCATTGTGCCCATGCCAGCACGGGATCAGGTCCTTTCCAGTGACCTGTCAACACATCCTTCCATTTAACTAGACCACTAATGCCATCGCCTGGGGCAGCATGTCTATGGTCCACACACTGGCCACATGAATTTAAAGTCAAAAAATTAAGAGTGAAGAGAGCTAAAGAAAGTCTCTCCTTTGGGGTACGGCCAAGGCCTACTCCCCCCTTTTGTTTAATTAGACATTCTTTGAGGGTGTGATGCACCCTTTCTACAATGCCTTGCCCTTGGGGGTTGTAGGGTAGGTCATGATTAAGGTGTACGCCCATCTGCACGCAAAAGGTAGTGAACTGTTGTCCAGTGTAGCTGGGTCCATTATCAGTTTTTATTTGTGTAGGTTTACCCCAGGCTGCCCATGCTTCGAGGCAATGGGCTATAACATTGCGGCCCTTTTCTCCACTCATGGCCGTAACATGAAGAATCCCTGAACACATATCTACTGATACATGAACATATTTTAGAGCGCCAAATTCAGGCAAATGAGTAACATCCATTTGCCAGACCTTAAGGGGGAGTAGCCCTCGCAGGTTAACTCCCAAGGATGGTGGGTGGTGGAATTGCACACACTGAGGGCAATCAACCACAATTTTCTAGCATCTTGTCTGGACAGGTGAAACTTAGACCGCAAAGTCTTAGCATTAACTAGGTAGAGTTTGTGAAAATCTCGGGCCTGAGTACTGACAGCTACAGGAAATACCCACTTTTGTCTAGTGGCTGCATCCACTAAGGCATTTCTCTCACTTAAGGGACCAGGCAACTTTGTATGAGCCCTTATAAGTTGTGGAAAAAAATCTTTGAGAGCAGTGTCTAATAAGTTTTTGCAATTGGGAAAATAGGCTACAGTACTGGATGGTTTTATGGGGCCTGCCACTTTAAGAATATTCAAGGCATTTATAACATAAATCTAATCAGAAATCAAATTAAACACACAGGAGAAGGTTGTAAAGACTTCTAGCACTATCTGTAATTCTGTTACTTGAGGGGTCCCCAGAGCAGATTGGCGTTGTACTACTGGCTGACCAAGGACCAGATATGCTCCCACTCCATTCTTGGAGCCATCTGTAAATATGTTAATGGCATCAGGAAGAGGTATGGTAGCTGTTACCTTTGGAAAAACAATGGGATATTCTTAAAAGAATGTCATTAAGGGGTGCTTTGGGTAATGATTATCAAGCTTTCCAGGAAAGGAGCATCTAAGAATGGCCCAATCATCAATGGTAGTACACAACACTAAAACTTGTGCTGTGGTGTAAGGTGTTACAATGGTTTCAGGACTTCTGCCAAAAAACTGTAAGGTTTGTTGTAAGCCAAGTTGGGCCAGTTGAGCAACG
>PVIH01006791.1:0-37937 GCA_004025045.1 Sigmodon hispidus | reverse complement strand
TTCTAGGATGAATCCATAACAAGGGTCCCTGCTGCCACAACACTCCTGTAAGTTGTCTCATGGTAGGTAAAATGCATAGCAGCAGCTTCTGATCTTCCTGCATGCGCTGTAGGTAAGCCTCTTGTAGTCTATTTTCTACTAATCGTAGTGCCTGGTGTGCTTCTTTGGTCATATATCTAGGTGAATCTAGGGCACTATTGCCTTTAAGCACATCATATAAGGGTTTTAATTCATAATTTGCTAGCTTTAGATAGCTCCTAATCCAATTTATATCTCCTAATAACCTTTGATAATCATTCAATGTCTTTAAGTTGTCTTTTCTGATTTCTAACTTTTGTGGATAAACCAATTGAGGGGTCACTTTAGCCCCCAAATACTCAACAACCTAAGCCATCTGCACCTTTTCTGGGGCAATACATAGCCTCCAAGACCTTAATGTCTTTTCTAATGCTCTGTAAGCCTCTTTTAACTGTAACTCATTTTTTCCTGCTAACAGTATATCATCCATATAATGGACGCAGCGTATTTTTGGGAAAGCCGCTCATATAGGTTCCAAAGCACGGCCTACAAACAATTGGCACATGGTTGGGCTGTTAGCCATGCCCTGGGGCAGCACTACCCACTCAAACCGTTGGTCCGGCTCCTCATGATTACATGAGGGAATTGTAAAGTCAAATCTCTCCGTATCTTTTGAATTCAAAGGAATGGAGAAAAAGCAATCCTTAATGTCTATTGTAATAACATGTCATTGCGAAGGCAAGACGGTCAGCAAGGGAAGCCCTGCTGCACAGGACCCATTAGCTGCATCTGATTATTTATTGCTCTCAAGTCATGCAGCAATCTCCATTTTCCTGATTTCTTCCTAATCACAAATATAGGAGTATTCCATGGTGATGTGGATGGCACATTATGTCCTTGTGCCAATTGTTCCTGGACTAGTTCTTGAGCAGCTTTTAACTTTTCTAGGGATAGGGGCCACTGAGGGACCCATACAGGTTTCTCAGTCTTCCAAGTAATGGGAATACCATCCTCAGTAGCCCCTAGGAAAAACCCATGCCTTGTCTGGGTGGTCTCTGCTGAGTTGATACAGGGCTTCCTCTGCCTTGTAAGTGTTTACCCCATCCATACTGAGGGTGAAAACCCATATCTGTCATTATTTTTTGGGAGGTTTGGGAATATTTATTACTCAACCTAAACCCCATGTCTTTTAGAAGATCTCTTCCCCATAGGGTAACAGGCAATTCCAGCACATATGGTTGAATAGTGCCACTTTGGCCTTCATCATTGGTCCAATTCAATAATCGTGCACTAACATCCAGTGCCCTAGCATATCCTAGGCCTTGCAGCGTCTGGGAAGAGGCTTGAATAGGCCATCCTGTTGGCCAGTCTTTTTTAGCTATTATCCTTTTGTTTGCACCTGTATCTAGCAGTCCCAGGATTCTTTTACTGTCCACTGTCAAGGTGATCATAGGTCGATCATCCATTTCTAGTGACAGGCATGTCAAACTGTTACCAGTGGATCCAAATCCTTTTTTCACTCTGTTTCTGTCGGTTGCCGCAAATTGAGCATGGAGACTAGGCAGAATCAATAATTGTGCAATCCTGTCTACAGGGGAAATGGAGAAAATACCTTTGGGGGACTCAACCATAATCTTTACTATGCCTGTATAATAAGGGTCAATAACTCCAAAATGCACCTTAGGAATCTTAAGAGCCATGGAAGATCTCCCTATGAGGTATCCCACCGTTCCAGAGACTAACGGCCCTTTGAAATCTGAGTCCACTAACTGTAAACCCATCTGAGGTGTTAATACGAGTCTGGTGGTGGCACAGAGGTCCAGTCCAGCCAACCCGGCAGTGACTCTCCGCAGTCGTTGGGGTGGCGGAGTGTTGGCCACTGCTCCACGTAGGGCTGGTATTCTGATTCTCTCTTGCCCCATATATTTGCGGGCCCTGAGGTTGGGGGCCACACCTCCCATTTTTTGACTGTGTATTACTTGGCTGTGTTAGGGGCTGACCGTTAATATCTTTCATTGATCTACATTCATTGGTCCAATGCTTGCCTTTTTTACAGCGAGGGCAAAGGCCTGGCTGTGTGGTCGCCCCACACCCTGGCAGAGGCGGGGCACTATGATTAGGACAATCCCTCTTCAAATGGCCTTGTCTTCCATAGGCAAAGCATGCCCCAGTTCCCTTGTCCTTTTCCTTCTTGTTACGGTTAAGCTGCATGACAGCTGCAGCCAGCCCTGCATTAGAAAGAGTTCCCCCCTAGCTCCCTACAACACTTCATCCATACCTCTAAAGGTCTGTGCCTGTACAGTGTGATGGCTGCCCTGCAGTCTTTGGTACATTGCTCATAAATCAACTGCTTAATCAGAGGTATGGCAGTTTCAGCATCCCCAAACATTCTTCCTGCTGCTTCCACCATTCTAGCCACAAAGTCTGAGAAGGGCTCGGTGGTCCCTTGAGTGATTTTGGTTAAATTACCACTCACTTTCCCTCTATTAGGCAATGCTTTCATTGCCCTTATGGCTATCTTATTAATTTGTTCATAAACCGGGATCAGGTAACCTATCTGGGTATTAGCAAAGCAACCGGTCCCTAGTAACATGTCCTGGTCCCAGGCAGCGTTCCCTGCCGCACAGTTGGCTGCTGCTTCCTCCCCTGAAAATTCAGTCAGGAATGATTTCCAGTCTAAATACTGCCCAGGATTGAGACAGGCTTTTGCTAAGCTACTCCAGTCACTAGGCATCATGGCAGATCTACTCAATGCCTCAACCTGTGCTACTGTAAAAGATGCAGTAGTGCCATAAGTGTGGACAGACTCTGCCAGGGATTTCACTGTCTTAAAATCTAAAAGCTCTAAAAGCTCATGGTACCTTTGCCCCTGGTTATCTTGAAAAACTGGAAAAGCCAACGGCATGCTAGGGCGCAGCTCATGCTGGACTCTCTTCCACACTTCTGTGTTGTCTGGCAGCTTAGAACAGATGCCCCCACCAGACAGGCAATATGGAAGGGGGGCAATAGGCACAGTAGGGGAAACAAATCGTTGACTTTCCCTTTTTAGTTTCTTTTTCTTACAGCCTCTCCCTTTTATTCTCCCTTTCTGTTCAGGCTCAGAGTCTGAACTCGATCTTTCCTCTGAGCACTGTGAAACAGACTCATCAGGGGACTCTAAGCAGAGTTCTTCTAGGGAAGGCAGTGGTGGATACAATCTTTTTACAGACTCCTTGGCTATTAGGGACTCTCTTTCGGATTGTTCTTCTTTAAGATTCTCTAATTTCCTTGCCCCTTCCTCTATCAAATCTTTACTCATAGCATGATCTAGGCATTCACGCACCAGGGACCAGATGGGTATAATACTCATTGCCAGCTCTCTAGCCTCATGTGCCCTAATTAAATCCTTTCCTAACTTTTCCCATGCTGTGCTTGTAAGTGAACCACTAACCAAAAACCAAGGAGTGCAGTGATCTATTCCATCTAAAAAGGTTTTTAAATTTTTTGATTTAGCACTCACACTGTTACTCTTCAACAGCTCTTTCAAAGCTGTGGCAATCGGGTGAGAAGAATTTACACCCATATCCTTGCCTATATTTTTTAACACTTTTATTTATTTATTTATTTATTTATTTATTTATTTATTTGCCTTGGTATTTGCCTGAAACTGAAACTACAGACAGTTGTGAGCTGTCATGTGGGTGCTGGGAATCAAACCCAGGTCCTCTGGAAGAGCAGACGGTGCTCTTACCCGCTGAGCCATCTCTCCAGCCCCATCCTTGCCTATTTAAAACCCTTTATATCCTTTTTTTTCAAATAACCCCAAAATACCAACGGGTTAGATCCGCTCGTCATCAGACTCCCCGTTCTCTGCTATTTTCTACAAGCAGAGTTTTCCTGCTTAACGCAGGTCCCACTATTTTCCTGTGAGACTTACTGGTTAACCCCCCTGATTATCGCAGTTCTGAGTCCTTCACAGGACATTCCCGGGTTTCAGCGCCAGTTGTCCCGCCCACCTCACTGGCAAGGAAGACGCAACAAGAGATTCTTCTGCAGCAACTGACCAGGTCCTTTATTCAGCTTGTACACTCTTCTTTCTTCTCTCCTTCTCCTTCCCCTTCCCCCTGGCTCTCGGCTTAAAAGCTCTCCAGTGATCCACTCACTCCCTGCCACGTGGATGCTGCCCATTGGGTCATGCATGTGGACACTCACTGGCGTGATCGCCTCATGCCAAATAAGGAGTTTTTCCCTAGGGAGCGCTTGCCGTCAGGGAAGGCAGAGGGCGGAAGCCGGCGCCATTCTAGGCTGTGGCTCAATTGAAGCTCCCAACACTCTGTCACTTGTAGGGTTGGTGAAAAGGTTTTCCCATTCTATAGGTTGTAGTTTTGTCCTATTCACAGTTTTCTTGGATTTACAGAAGCTACTCAGTTTCAAGAGGTCCCACTTATTGATTGTTGTACATAGTGTCTCTGCCACTTATATTTAGGAAGTGGTCACCTGTTCTTTATCTGCTCAGCTAACTTAGTTCCTGGTTAAACTTTCCTAGTGATGGTATAAAAGGTGTGTGTTACCAACAACTGGCTGTTAGGCCTTTAACTCACAAAAATGCAGACTGATCTTTGCCCCCCAAGTAATAGCATTAAAGACTTGGGTCATCACTCCCTCCCTGACCTTCATGACTTGGTCCTGTGAGTGGCTCTATCCTCTGATATTCGAGACTATTTTTATTATATATACAATGTATCACCACAACATAAAGCCAGTTGGTGGCTTCTGTATCAGGGAGAGTGAGTATTCTTGATTGTCAATGGTGAATTGACATGCTACAGCAATGACCAAGAGATTACTTTGTTGCACAAATTGCACACTAAAGGTTCTGTTTTTAAAAAGAGGATATGAGGATAGAATCCATGATGAATTACATGAAATACTAAGGTATCAATATGATCAAATCACATTGATTATATGAGTATAAATTTCTAAAAAATAAAGTATTATATTAATAGAAATTTCTGTCATATTTTTATACCAAGGAACAAAAAAATTGTCACTAAAATTTTTGCAATTAGTATAACAATATAGTGCCAGTGCTGAAGAGCCTAAAGAATAAAAGGTGGAAGGCAATATCATGTTTAGTTTCTAGTGTTTTTTTCAGGATAACAGATGCTAAATGCACCTAAATGCATGCATACATATGTGGATATATGCTAAATATTTAATAAATCCAGAAATATCAGAGAGACCACACAGTCAAATCCTAGGCAGACAGCTCAGGAAATCCTTGATCCTTGAAAACAAGGATAAATAGCTGAGTCAATCACACACACCTTTAATCCTAGCAAAGGGAAAGCTGAGAGTGGTGATCAAGATCCTTTATCCCAAAACCCAAGAGACAGAATTTCTTCTGTTTCTGTGAGTTCAAGGCTACATGCCTTTAATCCTAAACTGGATGGGATAGAGTATATAAGGGCTTAGAAACCAGGCAGAAGGAGAAGAGACTGACAGAAGCGACTACAGGCAGAAGAGACAAGGAATGAGGCTGAGAAAGTTACAAGAGAGTTTGGTGAGACTTGACTGTGGTGATTTTTCTCTCTGATATTTCAGCCTTCCTCCAACATTTGGCTAAGAGTCTTCTTTCCTTATGACCCCAAATCATGCTACTACATACATACATGCATACATAGAATTTGAAATGAACGTTTTTGCATGAATTTAGCAGTTGTCCAACTAGAATCCCAGAGTAAAGAAGAAATCAGGAATGATACTGCCTACAAATCTATTGAGTCAGCTATCCATGAAGCCCCTGTAGCACTTGGCCACTGAAGAGTTGTAAGGTATTTAATTTTGTTGTTTGATGAATATAAATCTAACCAATTGAAATTTCATATATCTTTCAATTAACCTTAATGCAGAACTTCATATATATATACATAAAATTAATATATTTAGTGGGAGTTAAAGAAGAAGAAGGAGTCTTCAAGTATGAGGTTAAAACACAAAATCTGAATCATTAATTTTCCTAAGAACTGATGTATCAACTTCAAAATGTTTTTCTTCTGGTTATTTTTGGCGAAAAGCTGCAAATGTCTACTATATTTTCCAGTAGAATTTTTTATGTAAGTCATTTTTTCAAATGTTTCCTGGGAATTAGGTTCATTGGGATTTTGACACAGTAAAATCATTCTGTAAAAATAAAGCTGGATACATTGGGTGGGGGAGTTCATTTATTTTCTTCTTTGTATAATGCATATGTAAATAAGATATATCTTTTCAGTCAATGAAACCCAAAGAAATTGGACTTTCCCTTTTTTATGAAATACCAATATTTGACCATCAGAAATGTACTTTTACTAAATGATTATACTACATTTGGATAAAATAAAGCATTTATTCATAAAATTCTACTTTCATTTTCACAACTTTACAAAAATTATCATTATATTATATTATTTTAATAAATAACTGCATGATTAGATGTCAGCCTATCTCTAAAACAGTCTTGTGTCTTGTGGTTTTAACACTGGAACCGGTTAAGGGAGAATCATAAAGTGTAAGGCAGACTAAATAATGACTTTGTAGGTTAAATACTAATCCTAATTATTTTAGTAAATATGTATAAGCTTGTTATTTAGGTCTTTAGAGTCTATTTTTTTATATTAATAAGGGTACATAACTAAAGTACTATTGCTTTTTAATATGGATATGCTATGATCTAGAGTCTTCTTGATTGTACAACATGATTTTAATTATAATAGCATGTTTTAAAATGAAAAATGCTGGTAAATGTTTATTCACTTAATTCTTCAAATAACTTATAAGTACACATCTGAAAACAAAATGTATCTTAGATACTTCAGGAAATCCCACATGGTGATATGAGCTGCTCAAGCACAAGACCTGTGGATTATCTAGATATGTGGTCCATTCTTCTCTGGGTTGTAAGAATGTTGTCTGACGAAGTAATGCTTGAAGTATCATTTATATGATAACTAAGTAGGACAGTAAACTTAGAAATGTTAAAACATATTCTGTAGTTGTAAGTAATATTAGTTTGTTCCTTTTGTATAAAAAAAACACTACTTTATATTTTTCCATGTGTAAGTGCACGGGCAAGTGCTACAGACTCAGTAGAAAGATGAGTTTGCTGTGTCACTTAACATCAGGCAATTTAGTCTCTTATGAGTCATTTACTACAGAAGCTCAGTAATCAAATTGCTGTCTCTCACTCTCAAGCTTTTACTTCTCATTTTCTATTTTTTTTTTTCTTGCATGGAGGGAAAAACATGGTGTCTTGGTATAGAGTGGCACAACTGTTTTTTGAATATTTTATTATTTCCAGTTACCTAGTTGTCCCTAGTGTTCAGAGGGCACCTAGGGCTTTTGGCAACTGTTTTAGCGAGGTCGCTCATAACTGCTAAAGCAATGGCTGAACAGACGCAGAGCATACTCTTCCCAGATTTTTTTCAGGTGTGCTCTTTGTAGCAGCCCTAATGGGCAGACAGTTCACTGCGTCTCTCACTGTTGGCATCCAGGAGAACAAGTCAGCCCAGACAGCCCATCAGATTAACCATGTAATAGACTCGAAAGCTGCTTTAACGCAGTAAAACAAAATTGCTTATGTAGTCTGCCAGCATGCCAGATGCTGCTATTGGAAGAAACACCTTCCAGTGCTTAGCATCTGGGTCTCGTGGCTGCCAAGAAAAGAAATGGAGAGAAAGAAAGAAAGAAAAAAAAAAAGGAATAGGCATTTCACTACCAATGAACTTGATTGTTGCAAATAAAAATAAATAAGTCGTGAAATTTTAATATTTAATGTATTACTTTGAAGAAAAGGACAAAATTATTTCTTATATAGCAGGAGGAAGGTAACTACTTGTTTTCTCCTCTCTACAATCCTGAGACAGTGGGTCAATTTTCCTAAATAAATCAGAATACTGAGAGTCTTGAATTGGAGTGAAAATGTTCAGCCTGTTTCCAATATTCTCATTTTATAGATATTTTGCATATAAGCATTCTTGCCAAGTGAATACAAATTTTATATTTAAACAAGGTAAGAAATAATGTTTTCACATTAGCACTCACTTGTTTATTTTCTGACTGCCAATTACATAATTGAATATTATAACTAGTGATATAATTTCCAAATATCAATGAAGAGTTTTTCAGGAGAATTATTATCCTGAAGCCAAATAAACAATAGATTTCTCCAAACCATTTAAAGGCAATTAGATTTAGGTTTTTACACCCAAACAGAAGATGAATCAGATGAATCATCACTTGCCAGTTGCATAATTTATTAAACTTGTCTAATTTTGAGGAATAATGTCTAATGTATTTAGATATATTAAGCTGAAATATGTCTCAAAATATGTCTTATACTAACGCTCTTATTTTAAACATGTGAAAAATTGTTTTATAATAATTTTAAAGATACTTTTTCATTTACTTTTACAAGTAAAAATGCTTTTGTATATATGGGAATAACTATTATACAGATACAAATACACATATGAATGGATTCATGTGGATGCCTATTGAAGATAAATGTGTCTATAGATGTTTATAATAATTCCATTTATTACAGTAAAAGCAGAATATCTAAATATTTACCATGGTAAATAGGTTAATAATTTTAGTTAATTATACAATACTGGACTGTATACACTGGTTGAAAGAAAGATATATACTATTTATTATGGCAGAAAACATGAACATAAAATTAAATGAAGAAAACAAAGATTATTTTTAAATTACATTCTAACAAATTTAAATACTGCAAATCTAAATCACCATATTCCACCTTATGCATTTACTTTTATATGCATAAAAATCTTTCTGCTAATGGAGTAGATTCAGGAGAATAACTTAGAGTTTCTAAGCTTATACTCAATTTATTCAAATATTGTTTAAAATAATCATCCATTTCTATTCCATTTGCAGTAAGTGAGAGGTATTTTACATTTTACATCTTGAAGTGGTAGCCTTATTTGTTTTATTTGTTTGTTTATCTGGCCACAGGCTAAAAATATGCTACTTCTATGTCATACCAATAGCACTATACATGTCCTCCGTACACATAAACTATTGTGTCCTTATATCATCGACTGAAGAAAGATTCCTTAATGAGGGTGTACAGATTCACTAATCTGTGGGTATAAGAATAAACTATTGGATGTTGATTTAATATTATAGTCATTTTGCAGATAGTAATAGGTTTTCTCCAAGGTGTATGAACTGTGAAGTAACAAGTTATGGCTTTTAATAAGGGTGCCAATTGTGGATTTCCTCTTGTAGATTTATCCTTAAATCCAATAAAAAATACTTGGTTACTGAATTACATTCATGCCACTTTTGTATCAGTGGGCATGTCTTGCTAGGATGGTCTTTATTGTAGGTCACAGAGTTCATAAATGAGGAGCAGAGTTCATAAATGACAATTATTATTGCCTCCAGAAGTTTACATAATGTGACATTTCTACATGATGGCTAGTAACATCCTGTTAAATAAATGGACCGGTCCTTATATATTCCTAGAATTTAACAAAAGTAAATCCATGACATGCCCAAACTTATGGGATACATTGAAAGCAGTCTTAAGAGGAAAATTCATAGCAGTAGATGCCTACATGAAAAAACTAAAGAAATCTCATGCAAGAGAACTAGCACCACACCTGAACGCCTTAGAACAATTAGAAGCAAACTCACCTAGAAGGAATAGACAGCTGGAAATAATAAAACTTAGAGCTGAAATCAACACATTTGAATTAAAAAAAATACAAAGAATCAATGAATCAAAGAGTTGGTTCTTTGAGAAAGTCAACAAGGTAGATAAACCTTTATCCAAACTAACCAAATAGCAGAGAGAGAGTGTCCAAATCAACAAAATCAGAAATGAAACAGGGAGTATAACAATAGACCCCCAAGAAATCCAGAGAATTATCAGGTCATACTTTGAAAATCTATACTCCACAAAAATGGAAAACCTAGAAGAAATGGATGACTTTTTGGACAGGTACCATTTACCAAAATTAAATCAAGATCAAATTAAAGATCTGAGCAGTTCTATAACACCAAATGAAATTGAAGCTGTCATTAAAAGTCTCCCAAATTTAAAAAAAAAAAAATCCTGGGCCTAGATGGTTTCAGTGTAGAGTTCTGCCAGACATTCAAAGAAGAGCTAATACCAATAATCCTTAAACTGTTCCATACAGTAGAAACAAAAGGATCATTGCCAAACTCTTTTTATGAGGCCACAATAACCCTGATACCCAAGCCACTCAAAGATGCAACAAAGAAAGAAAATGACAGACCAATTTTCCTCATGATCATTGATGCAAAAATTCTCAACAAAATTCTAGCAAACCAAATCCAAACATATAAAAAGAGTTATTCACCATGATCAAGTAGGCTTCATCCCAGAAATGCAGGGATGGCTCAACATACTGAAAACTGTAAATGTCATCCATCATATAAACAAATTGAAGGAAAAAAAAAAAAAAAACATGATCATTTCCTTAGATGCTGAAAAAGCCTTTGAAAAAATCCAACACATAGGTTTTTGGGTTAATGTCTGGATCCTCAATTCTATTCCATTGATCCACAACTCTTTTTATGCCAGTATCAGGCTGTTTTTATTACTGTAGCTCTATAGGATAACTTGAAGTTAGGGATGGTGATACCTTCTGAGGTTCTTTTGTTGAGTAAAATTGTTTTGGCAATCCTGGCTTTCCTGTTATTCCAAATGAAATTGAGTATTGTTCTTTCAATGTCCAAAAAGTATTGTGATGAGATTTTGATGGGCAGTGCATTGAATCTGTAGATTGCCTTTGGTAGAATTGCCATTTTTACTATGTTGATCCTACCTATCCAGGAACATGGGAGAGCTTTCCATTTTCTGATATCCTCTTCAATTTCTTTCTTCAGTGATTTAAAATTTTTGTCAAATAGGTCTGTTACTTCTTTGGCTATAGTTACTCCAAGGTATTTAATGCTATTTGCTGCTAAAATGAAGGGTAATGTTTCCCTTATTTCTTTTTCAGCTCTTCTCTCTTTAGTGTATAGAAGGACTACTGATTTCTTTGAGTTAATCTTGTATTCTACTGTATTGCTGAAGGTGTTTATCAGCCATAGCAGTTCCTTAGAAGAATTTTGTAGGTCACTTATGTATACAATCATATCATCTGCAAATAGAGATAGCTTCACTTCTTCTTTTCCCATTTGTATGCCCTTAATCTCTTTTCGTTCCCTTATTGCTTTAGCTAAAACTTCGAGAACTATATTGAACAGATAGGGGGAGAGAGGACATCCTTGTCTAGTTCCTGATTTTAGTGGGATTGCTTTGAGTTTTTCTCCATTAAATTTGATACTGGCTGCCGGCTTATTGTAAATTGCCTTTATTATATTTAGATATTCTCCCTGTATTCCTGATCTCTCCAGGGCTTTAAGCATAAAGAAGTGTTGGATTTTGTCAAAGGCTTTTTCTGCATCTAAGGATATGATCATGTGGTTTTGTTCCTTTAATTTGTTTATATGATGGAAAACGTTTATGGTTTTTCATATGTTAAACCAGCCCTGCATTTCTGGGATGAAGCCTACTTTGTTATGGTGGATGATATTTTTTATACATTGTTGTATATGGTTTGCTAAAAATTTGTTGAGAATTTTAGCATCAATATTCATGAGGGAAATTGGTCTGTAATTTTCCTTCTTTGTTGTGTCTTTCAGTGGCTTGTGTATTAGGGTGATTGTGGCCTCATAAAAGGAATTTGGCAATATTCCTTCACTTTCTACTGTGTGAAATTTTGACAAAGAGGCCAAAATATTCAATGGAAAAAAGATAGTATATTTAACAAATGGTGTTGGCATAGCTGGATGGAAGTATGTAGAAAAATGCAAATAGATCCGAGCCTGTCACCCTACACAAAACTCAAATCCAAGTGGGTCAAAGACCTCAACATAAACCCAGCCCCTTTAAACTTGATAGAAAAGAAAGTGGGAAATATACTTCTACAAATTGCCACAGGCTACCACTTCCTAAATATAATAGCAGTGGCACAGACACTAAGACCAACAACCAATAAGTGGGATCTCCTGAAGCTAAGAAGCTTCTGTAAAGCCAATGACACTGTCAATAGGACAAAACAACAGCCTACAGAATGGGAAAAGATTTTCACCAATCCTACAAGTGATAGAGTACGGATTTCTAAGATATATAAAGAAATCAAGAATCTAGAGTCCAAAACCTTGAATAACCCAATCAAAAAATGGGGTTCAGATCTAAAAAGGGAATTATCAGCAGAAGAATTACGAATGGCTTAAAGGGACCTGAAAATGAGCTCATCATCATTAGCGATCAGAGAAATGCAAATCAAAACAACTTTGAGATACCATCTGACACCTGTTAGATTGGCTAAGATAAAAGACACAGGACAGCCTATGCTGGAGAGGATACGGAGCAAGGGGAACACTCCTCCATTGTTGGTGGGAGTGTAAGCTTGTTCAGCCACTTTGGAATGCAATATGGTGGTTTCTCAGAAAATTGAGAATCAATCTCCCCAAGGACCCAGCAATACCACTTCTGGGTGTATACCCTAAAGATGCACAGTCACACTCTAAAGGCATAGCTCAATTATGTTCATAGCAGTGTTATTTGTAATAACAAGAACCTGGAAACAACCTAGATGTCCCTCAACTGAAGAATGGATTAACAAATGGAGTACTACTCAGCAGTAAGAAAAAATGATATCTTAAAATTTGTAGGCAAGTGGATGGATTTGGAGAATATCCTCCTGAGCAAGTTATCACAAACTCAGAAAGATAAGCAGGGGATGTACTCACTCATTAGTGACTCTAAACAATCAAACAAAAACCAACAAAAAAGCAAAGCATGCCCAAGCTGCAAACCATAACCACTGAACAGCTTGGGACCAGAAATACACTGCACTGACTCCTTGGATCCCACTCCCCCTAGAGGAACACCCAAATCACTCTTGAGGGAAGGGGGAGAAAACTGCATCTGCCAGGAGTGGAGACTGAACTAAGCAATATTGGGGCAGTCGGACCATGGAACTGCCTGCTGCCTGCCCAGGGATGGGTAGGGGATGTGTGGAGAAGAAAGAATGACCTGATGTGGTGGGAGGGGGAAGGGTCCTTGAATAAGGATATACAAGGCTAGAAAGTTTGACTTCTTTGTTAATAATAATAATAATAAGCATGATTTATCTACAAAAAACCCAAAAAACCTATTTTTATTTATTCTTTGGAAATTTCACATTATGCACCCTAATACTGCTCATTTATCTGTCCCTCACCCCTGTGCTGTTCTCCTCCCAGAAAAAGTTTAAAATATATTAACTGAAAGCAAAAAAAAAGAAAAAATCCAACACATATTTATGATAAATGTCCTGGTGAGATCAGGAATACAGGGAAAATACTTATATATAATAAAGGTGATATATATATGTATGTGTGTTTGTGTGTGTATACAACAAGTTGTATATATATAACACCAAACTAAATGAGAAAAACTCAAAGCAACTCAAAGCAATCCCACTAAAATCAAGGACTAGATAAGGTTGTCCCCTCTCCCCTTATCTATTCAACATAGTTCTTGAAGTTTTAGCTAAAGCAGTAAGAGAACAAAAGGAGATTAAATGGACACAAATTGGAAAAGAAGAAGTGAAACTATCTCTATTTGCAGATGACATGATTATATACATAACTGATACACAAAATTCTACCAGTTAACTTCTACAGCTGATAAAACACCTTCAGCAATGTTGTAGGATACAAGATTAACTCAAAGAAATCAGTGGCCCGCTTATGCACTAAAGATAAAAGAGCTGAATGGATAAACAGCTGAGAGTCAATCACACACACCTTTAATCCCAGCACAGGGAAAGCTGGGAGTGGTGACCAACACCCTTAATCCCATAACTCCAGAGACAGAACTTCTTCTGTTTGTTGAGTTCAAGGCTACAAGCCTTTAATCTTAACCTGGATGGTATAGGGTATATAAGGGCTTGTAGAAACTCTCCAAGTCCAGAAACAAAAGTCTTGTCTTGTTCACCCTCTAATATATCCTGCTTTTAGTGACTGTGCAGTGCTTATGTGTAGCCTTGTTAATATACAGAGAATTACAAACTTATTTCTTACTCAGAATTAGACTGTAAATAGGGGTATGAATATCAGTTGTTTGGCAATATGTAAGAACCCACAAATGAGAGCCATGAACATGTGTGGTGTGGACTAAGTCCTAAACAAGTTTATCATCAAGCATTAGTTAAAATGTCAGAATCCCTTTTAGTTTCCTAAAGTTTCCTTATCCTAGGCCTAAAAAGTCCATAAGGAGAGGTATGATTTTAGGACAGCTAAGATAGCATTGCATTTTAATAGTGCTAAGATTTGGCTTTTGAAATCCTCATGATTTAAAGTCAAGGACTTTAGGCCTCAAATACAAAGTTATACTTGTGTGACTTAAGTGATACACATTGTGGACCATATTCTCAATATCTTTCTCTGACTGCACAGTTCATTGAATTCAGCTTTCACCTGAGTAAAGGGGGAGGCATACAGTCAGGTTTATCTCAGTATCTCAGAATCAAATTACTGATTCTGTCTTCCTTCAATGGAAGGGAGCTTTATCATTTTTTTGTATCATTTTCACAGGCATTTATAACTCATTCTTAATTTTATTCCTAGAGAATTTTAGGAATTACAAACTGATTTATTGTACTCAAAAGTAGAGTGTGGAACCATTATCACTTAGCGTTTGACCAAAGTCGACAACAAAGAATTATAGACAGCAGCTTTTTCGTAATTGTCCATTTGGGCTTTGTTTGTATATCCATTAAATATAGGAAAGTTGGGAGGGTTGTATACATATGTATCCATGTGGATATGTATCTATATCAATGCCTAAACATGAGTTTTAAGGGGAAAGTAAAGCAAGGAGAATTATTCCATCAGAGTGTGGTAAAAGGATGCTAGGGAAACAGAATCCAAGAGGTGAACTGGGCTGGCATCGCTGCAAGTGAATGATCTGGTGCTGCACCCAGATGTTTGTCCTTTATGAGTCTAAACTTTTTCTTAACCTTTAATCTTTGTCATTGCCTTGATGTTAGCTGTTGTTTCTTGTACATCGACATTGGTACGATGGTGCTTTGCAAGGATGTATTTATATTATAATGGTCAACATTTGGTCAGCCCTTGTTCATTTATTCACTTCCTCCTTTTTGTAAAATAAATGCTTTAATTATAAATTATATAAAGTTACCTTGTAACAAATGAAATGCTGATTGTTATAATAAAACAATGGGAAAAATCAGTGAAAAAAAAAAAAACAAAAAAAGAAACCCAGCAAAAACAAAAGCAACTGGCACAAGCGACCAGCAGAAATGACCAGGAGTGAGGCTGTAAGACAGCTGGGTGAGAATTGACTGTGGTGCTTCCTCTCTCTGATATTTTCAGCCTCCCCCCTCAAAAAAACATTAAGCCAATACAACAAACAATGCAAAAATATAGAAACACTTTAAAAATCTACATTCTACAAAGCTCTTCTTGTTTTGTTTAAAGACTCAACATTATTAAGCATATTAATCTGAGTTTATATCAAAAATCATTACTTACTCCTCTTAACAGATACTTTATACCCATTGTACACAGTCACAAATAACTTTGAATTCCTTTCTCCCCATGGTCTACTTAGCTTTTGGGAGCTACTATTTTATTCTATTTCTACTTCTGTAAGGTTAGATATATTTTACATATATGTGGGAAAATAAATTACTATGTAATTTTTTAAGAAAAAGTAAAAATTTCTGCTCCTTATTGTTCACTTTTAGAGATATGGAGAGTTTTAGAGTTTAATGCATTACCAGGTATATATGTTGACTTGCTACTAATTATAAATGTATATCATTTATTTTCAGCTTTCAATATGTATTTAATTTTGTGTTAGGTTACCTGCATTCATACCTTGAGATTTGCTTTATAAAATATAGCATGTTCTTAAGATGAATGCATAAGTAGATCTTAAAAGTAAAAAAGGTATACTTGAAAATTTAAGCCTGTGTCTCTAGAAACAAGAATTTTATAGGACAGATATTAATCTATAATTTAGTTTCTGATAATTAAGTTTAATCATTACTATTTGTATTTCATAGCAGAGGAAACTCAAAGAAACTGAGGAAATAAAAAAAATATATAACATGCTCCTCAAAAGACCAAGTATTGAATTTAGTAACCATCTGGTTGCAGACCTATATATCCTCTACTCATATGTGAAGTGTGAGGTGACTGATGTGATAGTTTGGAAAGACACTTGTATGTGCTACTTACAAAATCATTTATGAAAGTACAACATGAACCACCAAACTGTTAGTCAAAAGCCATTATATAGGGCTTTTGTTAAGTCAATATACAAAATCATGATTGGAAGGGTTAATAATCAGAAATTGATTTATTACACGGATAAATACATGAGCTCATGAGAAGCCTCTGATGCACTAGATATGGATAAAACTTGAAAATGTTTTACATGTTGTAAAACATAACAATCGGAGTTCAATTATTTTCTGGCTGGGAGCTGCAGAAATATGAAGTAAAAACTCAGTTGGCATGTCAAGACTGACCCATCATAGCCAAGGACCCTACTGGAGATAAAACCAAATACTCAAGGAGATTTGGTGTTAACTGCTTTTGAATGTATAAACTGATTTCTTCAGAGGATTTCTTGTGTGTGATTATAGATTTCTCATTTTTCTTGAACTTTATTTCTCAGGAACCTTTAGCAGTGTGCTTAATAATTTATTGGCCATAAGTTTTCCTCATGCATCTGGGGGCACATTGATAATTTCCTCTAGCTGTGTGTGAAAACAGTCACACGGACAGTATCTCTTTTCTCACACATCAGGCCTTTGTTCTTTGCCCAGAGCAGAGTCAATGTCTGTCCTCCCTGCAATTAGCTTTATTAATAAACATCGGGACAGTCAGCCCTTGCACAAAATATTTCAATTGAAACATTTTTCAGACATCCAAGGACAGCTACAGATAGATGACAAAATGATATGTTCAAAATTCAGCACCCCTACAGATCAGAGATCTAGGTGGAGATAACACCACTTATTTTAGGCTTTTGCTTACTTGCACCTGGATTCATTAACACAAGATTCTAACTTAAAGGCTTATTGTTTGTGAGATAAGAAAAAAAGTAATCAATCAACTCCTAGTTGCAGGTGTTAAACATTTATTCTGAGATACTGCATCATAAGGCCAAAGAAGCTAAAAGGTAACAGGTCCTGTTTCTTGTGCAAATTGAGCCTTAATAATAAAAGAACCCCTCCTAGGTAAAGTGCTATAACATAATAAAAGCTGTAGACTTTTCCTCCATTGTTTACTCAGGTTACTTAACAAGAGAGAATACTCTCCCTACCTATCAGGAAACCGGCTGCATGGGGTCTTATAAAAACAACACAGGCCTTTACTTTGTTCCTTTTTTTGTTTGTTTGTTTGTTTTTTTTTTTTTTTTTTTTTTTTTTTTTTTTTTTTTTTTTTTTTTTTTTTTTTTTTTTTTTTTTTTTTTTTTTTTTTTTTTTTTTTTTTTTTTTTTTTTTTTTTTTTTTTTTTTTTTTTTTTTTTTTTTTTTTTTTTTTTTTTTTGCTGATCAATAAACTTTTAACCTTATGCCTAGCCACATTTAGGACTGTAGTTACAGCACATTACCATTACTTTCTTCCTTTAGGTTGCTTTGTTGCTCTACTCTTTAGTTGTCCCCATAAAGAAAAACCTTGGCTACCCATTCCCAACTTGGGTCATAAACCAAAGTTAACAGTTACTACCTGTGTGTAAATCTTATTATTTCTCTCTGTGACCCTGAGAGAAGCCCTGTATTGCCTTGCCAATGAATAACTGCCTTCATTATTATATAAGCTTTGCCTTCACTATTATAGTCACCATGCCAAAAAAAGATGAAATAAGAGTAAGTGTGTGAGAACATCTTTAATTCTATAGTTTCTCCTTGACTGGCAGTTCTACATCTCTTGAACCCTGAGAGAAAACCTCATTGGGCTGATATCCCAAGGTTTTCATTATTTTAATATTTTTATGTCTGGCCATTCTTTTACAAATTAATTATGTTATTTACGTAATGTATATAAGCTTAAATATATCATATTAAATATACTTGTGAGTGAAGATATATGTTCCCATATGCACCAAAAAATTTAAAATTCTTTAAAAAGTATATTATAAATTTTTGATTTTGAAGTTATAAAATGTATATCATGATAAGTACTTCAGCATCATTAAATTTCTTTATATTTCACTTATCTCACTCACTTCCTTACTCTTTGTCTCTGTCCCTCAGTCTCTCTGTCTTTCTTCCCTCATCTGTGTGTGTGTGTGTGTATGTGTGTGTGTGTCTAATGAGAAGGTTGTGGATTTTTAAACTAGAATAAAGCTTATTACAAAGCTTTTTGTAAAAAAAGAATAAAAAAGGTCAAAACCACAGAGGCAAACATGAAAAAAAACAGAGAACATAAGAGAAACATTAGACAGAGACAGATACAGACACAGAGAATTTAAACTTGCTATATTACTAACATTGAAAGCAGAAATAATGGCCATGATCTAAAAGATATATGCATCTTCTATTGTGACAAAGTAGAGAACAATCTCCCTGGAGACTCCTAGAGGCATGAGCACACTGCTGGCACTTCACATTTATGACCTGTAGCTGAAAGATAATGAATATGCATTACTTTGAGCTGCTAGAAAGTGGTGATTTGTTACCACAGCAAGAGAAAACTGGTTCATGCAGTTCTCTGTGCAATGTAGTATATTATTCTGCATTTGAAGTCAGTAAGAGCAATGGAGAAAAAACAAAGCATAAAGAATAAAGGGAAATTTAGTTGTATTTTAGATAAATTGAGTTATTAATGAGACACTATAATATGGGTGATTTAGAAAAAATTTTACTTCTTAAAAATAATATCTATTGTATGAACTCAGACATGGAAATATTATTAAACTCATAACACCTATCTATATGATGAGAATGTGTTATGAATTTTGACAATATTATTATGACAATAGTAATTAATATTAGACAGCAGAGAGAAAATAGGTTGACAATTAATATAACAATCAGTAGAATTAAAAGTCTGGAGAGAAACAAAATGGTTAATTTCTAGGAATGCATCATGATACCACTGTCAATTTTCAATAAGATAGATAACATAATAAAGACAGATTTAATTTATTATATGAATTTTTAAATTCTGCTTTAGGAGAGATATATGAAATACTTTTGTTTCTTTCTGGCTCTACATTTATCACTTGTTCCACAGATGACAATGAAAAGCAAGGTATATGATATTTTTCTCTCTTTTGTAGTCAATATAGATCAATTCTAGCTCTGTTGAACAATACAATGGCCATAAATAAATATGTAAATATTAATCTAAAAAATACAAACCTAAATTACAACACAAGTTATTTTCTTAGTAGCACTATATACTTCCCATTGACTTGATACCCAAATGTGACTAATACTGATCACCCTGGACATGGCAATGAGATGTGCACATCACATCACACAGTGATATCCAATGATTGGGATTGGGAGCTGGTATGCTGTCCATTGATTGTGAGCTAGTGTTTATGTAATGACTCATGTGAAGTCCCATACCAATCAATATCAGAAAGGAGAAAATTTTTAACTACAGAGATTTATGTAAGTTGTTTTAAAAGTCCTCACATGTTAATTAAAGAATGCTATAAAGCATTCATGTAATTTTTCATGCACACAACTGGATAAAGACTGTTGTGAAAAATGAAAACTAGTAACAAAAGTACACAGAGCACAAATAAGACATATTTCTGTTAATTTTAAAATTGGACAGCTTAATTGAATGGCTATCTCTTGAACCAGAGAAATGAGAAGTCTCAATTCAGAACTTTAGTATATAAAAAAAGTTGGTAACTATTGCACAATGTAATTTTAGTGTTCAGAGTTCTCTATTTTAATTATTGTATCAAGGGAAACAGTAGAACTTCACTCATGTGTTAAGCATTACAAATTGAGGGCAATTATTCTCATAATTTAGCTATAGTTAATGCTAATATATTAGTTGCTATTTTAGTAGTACACTGTTTGACTGTTCATGTTATTTCTTCCCATATATAAAGTTGTCTATTAAATAATGAGAAGGGAAGTGTAAAGAATCTAAATTCTTGAGAGTAATAGTTTGAAAGAAACACCAACAAAATGAAAGTTTATATAAAAGCACTGACATTTGGAGGATACAAAACAATAACAAAGTCAACCCACAGACTTCCTTGTGTAAAACTATCAAGGTCAATAAGGTAAATGATTAAAATATCTCATGACATGAAAGTTGTAAAATGTTATTTATTATTGGAATTCAAAGTCACCCTCTAGAAAATTTGAAGTGTTTGTTGTACATTCCAAGAAAATGTGATTTATTCTAAAGTACAGTAAGATAAAGAAAAGTATGTTACTCTCTTAAGTTACATAGAAGAAATACAGTTCCACATGTCTCTAAACATATATAAAAAAAAGAAGATATGAGATAAAAAAGAAAGAAAGATGAGAAAAAAATAATGGATCTGCTATTTATTTACTTTAGTTAGTTTCTTTTGTTCACACAATCTCATAATGTAGCCCAGCTTGGACTCAAGTTAAGGATCCACTAGAATTTGAAGAGTTCCAGAATTATAGAGGCATAATATCTCAGCTAACACTTCAATTTTTAATCACTTATAACCTACACATTTGCGTGATTTTATTTTATCACTTTTTTATTTCCTGAAGAATTTGGTGCTTTAAATTCTACCTATGAAGAATATATTAGGGGAAGACAGACATTCATACATTTTTATTAGTCAAAGTTGACTGAGTTTTTTTGCATTTAAATTAAAAATTGTATTCACTTGTTATTGTTGGGTTAGTTCAAAAGAATTTTAATTATAAATCTAATGTTTGTGTCATCTCATTTTTGTTTCTTACTATAGCTGCCTAACCCCTGTATATACCACATATAAATATGCATTATATATTTATTATTAATACTTTTATTAAGGCATTTATGAATCCTATTAGAAATGTAATCTTATATTTTTGATACATAATCTGTTGTATGTGTTTATGAATGTTCAGGTTAATTCTTATTACAGAGGCTTTGTTTGCATTTTTAGAAACTGACTCCCAACCATGGTAGCGAATTTTTTTTTTGTTCTTTATCTTTTTATTCAGAATTTTTCCCAGGACCAATAATGAAAATCATATATAGTTTTCTAATGTCAGTCTATGTGCTGAGGATTGACATATTTGTATTTTATCCAGAATTTTACACTGAAATGATCTTATCAATATTTTTTAGTCACTTCTGCTAGGTGTTGCCAACAGGTCATAGGTTGAATAGGAAATTCGCTGGACCCATTGCATTTATCTTCACAAAGGTTACATTGAAGTTTGATTAATATAGCTTCCCAGCAATTTTGATATTATTCTTAATTCTCCAATCCCTGTCTACAGCCTAGATGATTTTAGCAAATTTCTTCTTACTGGTTTACATAATTGCTCTTGAGTTCATTATTTTAATCCATTATCATTGCTCTACCCACAAACTGAATAACATCATTAACCTTTCACTTGAATGCAAGCCAAGGCTTGTCTTTCATTGGACCTTTTTCAATTCTTCAACTTTAATTTACTTACAAATTATTTTTTGGTAATATTTATTATACTACATGAAAGCCTTTTCACAATTTTCTGCTAAAGCATCATTTCATGACTCCAATTTTCTTTAGAATACAATTGATTTCCATAATTATGACAAAAAAGAGCTTCATGTCATATAACTAGCCCCTGTATGACACAATATGATCAATAATTTTAATCCTTTTTGAGTGTCCACTCTATCACTCTAGAATAACATTCCATGCAATTTTACCTGCGATAAGCATCATGCATAACAGAATTTATACCCATGTATCTCATCCTATATTTAAATATACTTGAAGCTCAAGCACACGTGTTTCTGGAAGCTTATGTAAATCCCTAAAGTAGAGGTTATTACTTTCTGCTTGATTCATCTCAGGTCCAATACATATTTATTATATTCTCTTTTTGTTCTGGTAAGTCAAAGTTTCTAGAACTCAGCATGATGGGTTGAATGTTTAAAATAGCTGACCATTGTTCTTGAAGGCTTTACTGTCTGTCCATTGTAGGAAACTTCCCATCATCCCTACTCTCAATTCTGTAGTCACTTGAATTAATTACCATGTCTAACTACAAATAAACCATCAGAAATGGCAAGTGCCCTCTAACAGTTATAAATTCTTGTTCTAAAGATATGATTAACCAATGTATTATGATGTTGTTCAGACTTAATGTTATTCCTAATTTATGAAAGTCAAAGCATAGATGACTACAAGTAGAATTAATAAATATTTAAGTGTCTAAATATGTTCTTTATCACACAGAAGAAAGGATATGTTATTTCTCCCTTTAAAGAAATGTGATTGTGTGGTGACTCTCAGTTAAAGGGTAAATTTTCACTAATTCATAGTTAAATGAACTGTCGCTTCTTTCACTGAAGAGTGTTTACAAGCTCTGAGGTTGACCTTGGTGCTATAGGTGAGCAAAAGACAATATACATTAGCAGATCAAAATTAAAAGTAGAATACAAATGCAATAATGGCATATTATGATACATACTGTAGTACAGAGTTCAAATTCATTTCAGGAATATATACCCTGATAGTCAGTCGAATGGCATGGGCAATTTGTAGAGCCTCTTGCCGAAGCATCAGAATTTAATTATAGTGTATGAACTGGCATCTTGCAGCCCATTCTCTACAGAAGAACATAACACTCAGCCTTCACACTGGGGAGAGGGACTCAGATTAACCTCAATTGGTTCTGCCAGACT
Source organism: Sigmodon hispidus (assembly GCA_004025045.1). Classification (NCBI taxonomy): domain Eukaryota; kingdom Metazoa; phylum Chordata; class Mammalia; order Rodentia; family Cricetidae; genus Sigmodon; species Sigmodon hispidus. Next base: position 14,985 of record PVIH01006791.1, on the reverse strand, counting down.
GAAGTGCATCACCTTAGGATTTCATGCCCTTCATGGGAACGGAAGGTAAAATGGGGTAGGGGGGTAAGCTGAGGGTAAGTTGGGGGAGGAGAAGGAGGGGAAGAGTGGTGGGTATAGAAAAAAGCTTTAAATATATATTTATTTAAAGATAAATAAAACATAAAAAAGAAAGTTTTATTGCAAAAAGTATCATCTTGTTTCATTTTGTCCCCTATTTTATAGCTTGTAAGGATATGTGTGTCATTTTAAGGCAAAACAAACAAAATCAGAAAAGTTTTTTTTTACCCACCCAAATAATTGGATTTTTTTAAATCAGAAATTGGCTTATAATTTGTTTAAGGTATTTATTCATAAAGCCATAGATACATATTGTACTGGATAAGGCATGAGAATTACATTCATATAACCTTTGATAAGAAAAACATAAATTGAAGGTCAAATCTCTATATTGTTACTCAAATTATATTCTGAGTTGTCCCTTTTAATCCCATTTTGAATAACATTGCATAATTCTAGACAGGGAATGGAATGTGATAAATTTATGTAATGTATCTTCTTGTGGAATAATATAGACATGCAGCATTTTTTCAACCATATCTGTGAATGTTTATATATAAAGATCATCTATTGCCATTTAATGAGTCAATTATTTAATTTGACCACCGTTTTCTCTGATAAGATTAACACTGAAGGAACAGTGTTGTATGTAATGTTGATAAGCATGTGTGTGAGAAGAACTTTCAGTTAGGCACGTTTCATGAAATAGCTTTTAAGGATTGTTTTTACATTTTAGTTAAGTATGTGGAGTGTGTGTGTGTGTGTGTGTGTGTGTGTGTGTGTGTGTGTGTGTGTGTGGTATGTGCAAGTGAATGCACATACCTACAGATACAAGAATAGGAGTTAGAAGTCCTGGTTCTGGAGTTAAATATAGCTGTGAGCAATTCAACATTGATACTCTGAAACAAATATGATTCCTCTGCAAGAGAAGTACTCATTCTCAATCATCAAGTTAACTCTATGACAGCATCATTTGACTTTTTATAACTTACAAACAAGAAAACCAATAAAAATGTTTTGCATTTTATGCAAGGAAAAGTCTAATATCTGAATTGTTTTACATAGTATGTAATTATAGGATATGATATAGGCATACATAAATTACATGAAACAATGTAATAAGAAGTTCTGGCCAAGCCTCTCTGGCTAGCTATGAGGTTTGAACCCACTTAACAATCCTGCTGCCATTTAGCCCCAAATCACACAGAAGGTTACATTAATTTTATGCTCATAAGCTTATGGCTCAACACATAACTTGCTAACTCTTAACTCTTAAACTAAACCATCATTATTTAAGTGGTTTAGTACTTTTTCTCAGAACAGCATATTGACTTCTTTCCTCTGTGTCTGATGGAGTCTCTCTCTGCTTTACCTCTTTCAAGAGATTTCTGAGTCTGGTAGACCTGCTTATACTTCCTGATTGTCTTCTGGTTACTAAGCATTTTTTTAAACCTATATAAGGGACACCTATCATGGTAAGAACCCGCCATGAGATATGTTTTAAATGAGGTTTATTTTGTGAGAATCACTTACAAAACAGAGAAGGTTTTAAGAGAAAGTAAAGGGGTAAGGTTGCAGCGTGCCTGAGCGTTTCTACCGAAAGCTCCTCATCCACACGCCGCATGTCCGAACTCCAGTGCCGCTGGCCCAGAACTACGAACCACCCAGAAGCCCTGTAAAATCACGAGAGCTCCCGGCCCTGCATGAAAGAACACCTGCTTCCTGTCTCTCTCTGGGTGTTGTCCGAAGCTTGTTCTCATTGACCATGTCCCTCTCAGCTCTGGTGCTCTGCCACAACACGTTCACATGTGTAGCTTCTGATTTCCCGCTACAGACACCTATTTACAATGTTTAAGAACATAATCTCACAGCAAAAAGACACATTTTTAAAGGTGAATAATAAAGAAATATTTATAGAAAGGAAAAATCTGGCAAAACGTTTATTTTATCAATGAAATTGTGTGAATTTTATGGAGCTGAATGTGTACTAAATGGTTGAAGTTTAAATGTGAAAGATATTATATGTATTTTGATTAATACATTAATCAATAGTTCTCCCAATATATGAAATTAACATGAACATTAAATATGAAGCCCATATTTTCTAATGAAACACTTTTAGGTTTGAAATGAAGTGACAAACTTGTAATGTCCCACATTTGTATATATAAATGCTTCTCAGAATATATATACATGTACATCCATATATGTATATATAATGTATGTTACATATATGTATGTACAAACATGTATGGTGATGTGTGTGTATGTGTGTCTGTTTGTAATTGTGTGTATCAATCATTTTAGAACACAGGGCATTCTGAACAATCAGCAAATCACAAAAGGTTGTACTGGTGATGAGCTCTTGTAGTTGCTACTCTCTACTTTGAGAAGTATAATATAAAGAACAATCCCAGTAAGTCAAAATTATTTCCCTTTTCTCCCAAGATTTTAGCACTGGTATGTGAAGTTGGAAATGCTCAAAAACAAACAAGTTCTTTCTGAGCTAGTGTATTTCCTGGGAAACTGTTGTGTTTGCAGTTAACTTGTAGCATTGCAGGAGATAACTCTTAAATCAGTATACTAATAGTGCATCTTACCAAATGTTAGAGTGATGCAATGCTTAAAGGCTGAAAAGAAAGCAAAACTTTACAAAGCTTTGATGAGGCTGTGATGGTCTGCTCTTTCTCAAATCAGTTCTATTAGGCACTGTATTTTACTTCATTTGTTTACATTTACAAACACCACCTCATCTCTAATTTATTTTTGCTAGTATATATTATGTAAGATCTAGGCACCAGAGACCTTTACTAAAAATGCACAAAACACACTATTGTATAAAAGGTGTGCATACTAAATGGCAGTGACATCAGAAATAGATAGAGATCTGTGTTTAGATTTTGGCTGTTGTAATGCTCCAACTGTCAGATAGTTGTGCGTGTGGGAAAAGAATAAAACTTTATAAGTAATATATCATTTGGAGACACTAATTTATTGTTGGTTGTGAGAAGCATTACAAATTATGCTTTATTTACTTAATATTAGCCTACTATGTTGGACTCTGTTAAATGCACAACCAAACACAATCAAAGAATATCTGATTAATGCTGCAACATCATCTGGATATGAGGCTTTAAAGGATGCTATGATTGATTATGAGTCTACAAACAATACCCACTTGCATCAAAATTCAAGTGCAGGACTGTAATGTGGAAGGGTAATATGGCAGATGTCATCTAACCATATTGCAGCTGCATGATGGATGGTGTGAAAGGTGATTGATGTTATTGGCATGCCACAACATCTAAAGGAAAGTCTATGTGTGTCAGGAAACAAATAGTTCATACTTAAATGACAAAATTAGAACAAAATTATAGCACTTGAATAATAGTTGGGCACAGGGAAGGAGTAAAAACATATTCAATAGAGTAGCTGTTTGGGAAATGGAAAATATATTACTAGTGTAAAAATTGATCTATAAAGGGAAATATTAAAAGTTTTATTTATCTAAGCAGAAAATCAAGGTGGTTTTCTTTTTGCAAATACACATTTCTTTTTCGTTTCATTATAAGAGTATGAGGGAGAGTGGAAAGCAATACTGAGAGGAAATGTTTCCTTGTTTAATGGAAATAACATTTCATCTGTCACTTTTTACCAATGGACAAATGAAGAAAATGAAAAAAAAATTCTTAAGATTAGGGTTAAAAAGCAATTTTCTTCTGGTGCAACAATTCTGAACTGAGTCATATCTAAACTACTATCATTATTATTCAAGAGCTTACTATTTATACTCAATATAAAATATGTTGTTTTTTTTAACAATACTCTAGTGTCTGTAATTTAGTCTGGAGTTTAGGAATAGACATAACACACTCCCAAAGTATGTCTGCTTGTATGTCTGTCTCTGTCTTTGTCTTTGTCCCTCTCCTGATACAATGTTTGCTAGTGTAACTGTGTGTGTGTGTGTGTGTGTGTGTGTGTGTGTGTGTGTATCTCTGTGTGTCCCCTGGTGGAATCTGTGCAAACTTATGAGTGGAGGCTGAACTGGGGTATTCTGCTGGAAAAAAATAACACTCGATCCAGAGAAGGAAGGTGCATAGGAAAGGATGTGGGTGAAAGCATCAGACACCTTCCACTCCACTAACTTCTCCACTTAGTTTCATCTCTTCTTGTTCATATTTCATGATTCTCAATCCTGTAATACAGGCATTTTTGACTGATTATATTAATCAAATTAAAATTACAAAATATTTTGTTTAATCCAGTATAATAATTTTAAATAGATTAACTTTCCATTAAAAATATTAAATCTGCATCTAATACTATTTTAGGAAGAGGCAAAAATCTAACCTTGTAAAGACCCTATATAGTAATAAGATGATCAGTGATATGTATTAATTTCAGGAAGCAACTTTGGAGATTTTAATTGTGAGCAACAGCATTTCTTCTTGACTGAGTTCAAAAGCCTGAAATATTTCTAAAAAGTAAACTTCAATTCAGTATGTAGGAAATTTAATTCAGACAATAATATAATACTTCACTGGCCAATGCTGAAAAGATTATGTGGGATGCAGCCCAGTGCTACTGGTAACTGTGTACATCACTGAAGATAAAGCCAGAATAAATAACATGCTTGATGCCCCTAATTCCTTAAAATCAACATAAAAACCCTGCAAGCTATTTCATGCCAGGTTTGACAGGTGGTGATAAAGTTTGAGGAGTCACAGGATACACTGCAGTGATAGCGGTGAATGGTGCAGCACTGGCGGTGTACTAGGGCAGAGAGCAAAACAAGCCTGGAGAAGTTAAATGAAAGCATTTCAAAACACACAGTTTTGCTCAGCTGCCTTTAAAATACCTTGAAATATCTTCAACTTACAAAACTGTCTCAGATATCAGCAGCACACAAAATGGCATTCAGATAAAAAAGCATTGGCAATATTTTAGCAAAATTAAAAGACTGCAAAGGACAAAATTTTTGTTACAAATAAAGTTTTTAAACTGTGAACTCCTGGAAATTTCCATAGCCCCCGATTTCTTCCTAGCCTCAAAATGTTTTCCACCGTCAAGATATCTAGTTCCTCTCTGTTGTCCTTCCTCCAAGACTACCATCCTGTTCCCTCATGTTTTCTTCCTAGTTTCCCTTTACCACCCTATGTTCCCAATTTACTAGGAGATCTTATCTATTTTCCTTCCCAGGGGCATCCAAGAATGTCTCTCTTAGAGAACTCCTTGTTACCTAGTGTCTCTGGAATTGTGGTGTGTAGCCCAGGAATCCACAAGGATGACCCCAGCTAATGCTCCAAGGAATATAGGAGATGGTGCCTGAATTGGACTTTTCCTCTAATCAACTTGATGTCCATCCTAATTGTTATCATAGAGCCTTCATCCAACAACTGATGGAAGCAGATAGAGAGATCTACAGCTTATCTCCTGACCTAGGTCCTGGGGTCCAGTTAGAGGGACATCTTGCTCAGCCTTGATGTGGGAGTGAGGGAGTGGGGGAACTGGTTCATGCCTCAACCTGATATCCCAGTTTGTGTTGACTCACCATTCTTTGAGGACTAGATGATAGTGTGGGGTGGGGAAAGAAGGGGAGTGAGTGGAAGAAGAAGAGGAGGAAAGTGGGACTATGGCTGGTATGTTAAAAAAAAAAAACCCTTTTAAATTAAAAAAGTATAAAAAAATCTATGAACATATTGTAATTGGCCAATTTTTGTTTTACATCAGCTTCAAAATTTATACATAATTTTAGTTTTTTTAAAAATTAATCTCTGGGTACATTGGTTACTGTCACCTCTTAGTGTTTACATCCAAAAGCTTGTTTATTCTGTATTCTTTGGAGAAGAAAGACAGGTGATCCTTAGAGTTATAAGAAAACATAAGTGAGAGAGCTCTGCAAACCAGAATGATAATGTTATCTTATGAATTTTATTATGCTTTAGCAACTATGCATATCCATGAACTAAATGGCGTCCTAACTTTACTATTAAATAAACAAAGAAAACATGGGTTATCCTGAGAACACTAGTGAAGTAAGGAAAGGAACACCAGAAATTGAACAAACAGTTTATGCTAATCATAATAATATATTAAATAAACATTTATTCCTCTCAATAGAGCAAAGTTATTTATTTATTAAACTGAAGTATGTACGTGAGTAGAACTTTTAAAGGTGCTCCTATAAAATATGTCTAAGAAAAGTTTAAAGGAAAATACAAGTTCTTTTTTTATGTGTATTATTGATAATGATGGTTAGAAAACACATAATTCTTTTGGTTTCTTCAGTTCAATATAAAACAAAAGCATATTCATTCATTCTATTTCAACTGAGGATATACATTCAGTGCTAGTTTTTCTCAAACACACAATGTCACAGGTTCCAGATTCCTAGAACTCAGGTAATTGACTTATTAATTATAAAATTTTTATGTACATATATTTTACACATAAAGTTTTTAACACAAACAAATCAATTTAATTGCTTCTTAAGTGTAAAAACTTCTGTATACATTGCCTGAGATAAAGATATTTTCAATGTTTTTTTAGTAAAAACAGGTCAGTTGTATTGAAGTTAACAACTAAATACAACTGGAATGACTTAATTTAGCTTAAGATTATAAATAAAGAAAAGTACAATTAGAAATATTATAAAATATTCCCTTGAGATAAGGATATTTTTTCTTTGGGTATATTCCCAATAGTACTAGATCATTGGGGAGATTGATTCCAACATTTCTGAGGAACCAACATACAGATTACCAAAGTGGCTGTACAACTTTACACTTCTACTAGCAATGAAGGAGTGATCTACATCCTCTCCAGCATAGGATGTGTTTTTTGATCTTAGCAATTCTGTCAGGTATAAGATGGTATCTCAAAATTGTTTGAATTTGTATTTCTCTGATGGCTAAGAATGTTGAACAATTTTTTTAAGTGTCTTTCAGATTCCCATTGGGTTCCCTTGCCCTCCTTGAGGAATGGATGGGGGATGTAGTGGGAGAAGGATGAGGGAGGACTGAGAGGAACCTGGAGGAGGGAAGGGAGGAGATATACTGGTAGATATAGAAAAAAAAAACCTTTTTAAATAAAAAAATGAGAAAAATGATTTTACCTTCTTGTGCTTCCAGAAGATATTCAACACTTCTGGGTTTTGGGGTTTTATTGTTATTGTTTTTTGTTTAGACCTTCTGACCTGCACATTTGTGGGAGGATAATTTAATGGAGGTTTAAACCAGTAAGTCTGCAAATATAACAGAAATAAAAAAGTGGTGCAGTAAAAAATTACTTTTATTAATCACAGAAATTTCAAGAAAGTATATTCATTTTATCATTTGTTCACTTTTATAAACTAGTATAATTTTTATCGCTTGATAAAGATGTTTTTGATACTCTTTATCTCTAAAGATATCTGATTTATTATAATAGAATAGCAATGTGAATATTTTAACTCAATAAATAAAGCTCCACTTAGTTTCAGTTTTATAATATCAAGTATGCAGCAATATTCAATTTAATTTTTTTGAAAATTACAATTTTAGACTTAAGAGTAAATAAATCCAACATGAAAAGAATAAAAGTCATAAAATGTAACTATTTAAATATCTATAACAAATGAGTTAAAAAGTAAGGCATACATTTTTAAATCTTAAATCTTTAATCTTAATTTAATCTTCTTTACAAGAAGATAGTAAAGCTGTTGGAATGTGCTGATTATGATGGAGGTTTTTATGAGGCAGACCTGTAATGTAGGAGCTGGAGGGTTATTAACCATTTTTTTGCCCACACACCACTGCACATCTATTCATTTCTAATGACTTCTGGCCAATGTCCATTTCTAAGCCAGTTTTAGTAATATGACCCAGGTTGATATTATGCTATTTAACATCCTTTTTATACGACAATGGAACAGAATGAGAATTATCTATTTTGAACAGAAATATACTTCGGAATAGTATATTACAGTGTTATACAGTTCTAGAAAATAGTTTTTACTAAAATAGCATATTTTTACAAGAAAGGCCTTGGTGAATGTTTATAATTCCTGTGATATTCTCACAAACTTGTAAATTTATATGCATATCTTTCTCATCTTATAAAGAGGAAACCAATTCGACATCTGCTTTTGCAAATTGCACAAATAATGTTATCACACACATGCATATCTCCTGCAGGTTTTGAACAGGGGTTCTACAATGAATATCTTTGTATGTCCTTTTGTGAAAAATCTTTTCTTCTATGCTTCTTAAAAAATATCTATCATTCTATCTATCTATCTATCATCTATCATTCTATCTATCATCTATCTATCTATCTATCTATCTATCTATCTATTTTAAATGTTTCTTAGCATTCTAATGTTTCCTGTATGCTACTCAATCTCCTTTGTTTTGTTTCTGTTTTATACAATCATCTTTGAATGACTCCATGCTTGTTCATACATGAAAGCATTGTCTGTCCCACTTATATCAGACAAAATACAACTCATACTTTATTATATAATAATCATATTATACATTGTTCTCACTCTTTTACCTCTAAAATTCTAAGTCTTTTAAATAATGGTTAACTGATAACTTCACTTAATATTTTTATTTTGATACATCAAGTAATAATTTCTTGTTATTACAAACTTAATATCAACATCAAAGTTTCTGAACCTGCAGACATAGCAGTTGATCATGAAGAAAAATAGTATGTTATAATATCCATAAGGACATATGTGTAGTGGCTGTTGCATAGACATGAGGAAGTGAAAAACACATAGTAAATCAGATGGTGAAAAGCTGTTAAAATGATCATACTCTTAAAATGTATGATTAAGTTCTTCATAAAGCATATGTCTAAATTATAAATGTTTTACATACCTTTTAATAGTTTATTAAATCAACTAAAATTAAGGGACATTGGAGGGGCAGAATAGAAACCTAGTAATGTAAGCTTTCTAAAATATATAGATGCACAAAGACAATTGTGATAATTTGTTATATATTTAATATAACTAGTCTGGATTATCAGAAAACAAATCCACCCACAGTCAATCCAGGAAGGTAAGAGAGCGGAAACTCAAGCCTGTAGTCCCAGCACTGTGAAAGACCAAGAGTGGTAATTTATACCCAACCAGGAATGTTGATCTATGCCTTTAATCCCATAACTCTGGAGACAGAGATCTTTTTGTATTTCTGTGAGATCAAGACTAATGACCAAATAGTAGTAGCTCATACCTTTAATCTTAACCTGGATGTAAAACAACTGGGAAAAGAAGGTATTTAATGCAGGCATAAGAAGACAGACCATTTAGTAGAAGTGACAAAGAGTGATGCTGAGGAAATTAGAAGATAGCTGGGTGAGATTTGACTGTGGTCTGCTTCCTCTCTCTCATACTCCAGCTTTTCCCCAATATCTGACTCTGAATTTCATTTAATGCAACTATAATTCATGCAACAAACAGTCTAAATGAAAGTGTGTAATAATGGTGGAGATAGACATCAAAAGTCCATTGCTTGTCACCAAGTAAAGCTTCCAGTCCTGTGGTTCAGTTATATCTAATAGATTTGCTGGCCAAACAGGTTCCATGAGAACCCCCATACAACTTGGCAAGATTATTAGTTTCATTTCACAACTGACAGCAAGGCCAATGATAACACACAGACCGCTCACTGATCATGGAGAAGTAAACCTGGTGCCCTCATAGAGTCATCTGTCCTATATTCATAGCTCAATGACTTGCTTAGCCATCATCAGCAAAGTTTCCTCCTGTAGGAAACAGAAACAACTGTGAAGACCATAGCCAAACATTTTTCAGAGTGAGAGACTCTGAAACTCTGAGCCCTAATTGGAGTGTTTTTGTCAAATACCTCCCTTCAGTGTTTGGGGAACTCTGTGGAAGAGCAGGAGAAAAGAACATAAAAGCCAGAGAAGGGAAGAATATCTATGAAAAAGACGTGCTAGATCAATAAGATCAACACACATGAACTCATGGAAACTGGAGCACTTGTGTGGCCTGCATAAGTATACAAGATGGTTCCAAGGAATTGAAAGAAGAAATGGTCACATGCCCCTACCCGTTACTCAGAAAAAAAATCTCTAATTTATAAATTATAAATGGAAATTTGGTTTCCTCCCAGAGTATTTCTCTTAGGAACCAAACCTCTGTTAAGGAAAAAATAATGCATGATCGAGGTCAGTCCCTTGACTATTGGTCAAAATAACTTTATTTATAAGCCAATGAGAACAACACATATTCACAACATGTAGAAATTGCATCTCTGAGCACTTTTAGTCTGATTGAATACATGAGATTATTATAGATTTTCTATATTTGTTGACAATTTCTCTGTGCTATAATTTGTAGCTTATTTTAGAGAAACTTCCATGTGTTGTTTACAAAAGTGTTTATTTTGTAAGATGGCATAAGTTGTAGATGACTGTTAAATAATGTTTATTCTATGATGTAATTTAGGTGCAATGTTTCTGTTTAAATTTTGTCTGGTTGACTTGATGGTTGGTGAAAATAGGGTATTGAAGGCACCTAACTTTCTGTATTGGTTATAATTTGTGGCATTACTTGTATTTGTTTTCTAAAATTGACTATATCACATACTCTTACTAATATATGGATCTTGGTTTCAAATCTCTAGTTTTGTAGCTCTTGGCTAAAATTCATAAAACTAGCAAGAATCCATTGGCAGTAGGTACTTTACAAGAGAACATGGAAATGTTTACTGAAAGAATATGTGCTAGGGAAGATGTATAGGTATATGGAAAGCTTAGCCAAACTAAATGAAGTACAAAACAAACAAATAAAAAAATACTGTCTTGTCATCAAATAAAAATTTATAGTTTATAATATAAAAGGAGTTTTTAGGAGATATCCTGCCTGGCTTAGAAATGATTACTTTCAGAAACTCAAGCTTCTAAGCAAAATTCCTTGTGCCAGGTATGGGATATCTCTGTGTGAGTTTTTGATTTGTTCTTGATTTTGCAGGTCCCAGAAGACCCACCCTATCCCCAAACCCTACAGAACTTTGTTAATTTTTTTTGGCTGCCCACTAGAATTTGGTGATAAATTACTGCTAATATGACACAGACCCTTAAAATATCATATATAAAAGTCAAGCTACAACTAATATGAAAGCTTCTTGCTCATTAGTTTTTATAGGCACAGAAGTTGTATTTCAGGCCGCAGAAAAATAAAAGGTACAGTTAGTCTCATCAGATACAAATTTGTAATCTAAAAGCCAATTTTCCAGTCAAGATTTTTTTACTTATGCAAAAGTAACAATACAGTTATGAGGTAACCAATTGCCCTCTGATTGTATTTGAGAGCTACTATTACACAAGATGAGTTTATGCCTGATACTGTAAACTGTCAAAAGCCCAATGACAGAGGAGATGGTATACCTCAAGAAGAAACTGAATTATCTTGTTTAGCAAGTCTTACCAATCATTGTAGATAAGGTGGGCAAAGTGAACGTAAAATCCAGAAGTGAGAAAAAGTAATACTATAAAATATCTTCTCCTGGGCCTGAAAAAGTAGCTATTGTCACATAGTCAAAATCATGATAATTGCCTAGACTGGGTCTTTATAAGGGCACTTTATCAGAGAGCTGTGCATTGAGGCACATACTAAGGAACTATTTTAAACTAAAATATTCAGGTGTGTGGGTTATTACCTTTACATGTGCTCAGTGATAATCCCACAGATTCTTTATATATATATATAAAAATCCTGATTTATATACATATATTACATATATTTTACATATATGTATACATAATATACATATATATACATAATATACATATATTACAAACCAAACAGTAAGGTTATGACTGAGAGGAAAGAACAAGTAGAGAAGAAAGAATGTTGATGTGGATAGGAGGAAAAAAATGAGAATAAGAGAAATACATATGTGAAATTTTCAAATGACAAAGTTAATAAAAAGTTCCTAGAAATTTCTGTCAGGAGAGATATTGATGTCACTCTTCTTTCACAAGCATTTTATTGTAGAGCTACACAGATGGCATTGTGAGAAGCCAGAGATACCTCTTAATGTGCTGTATTTCAATGTGTAAGACTATTATTCAAAAATAAAATACAAGTTGCTCTGATTTTAATAATTATGAACTAAGATACTTTCTGATGATTAGAAAGCACTATGCAAATAGGCTTGCTATGAGGTTAAGCAGCTTTCCCTGTGTTTCAGTTGTGCACAGTTCAGAAAGTCTCTGGTGCTGTTTCTGCATGTCTATAATGGTTCTAAATCTGATCTGAAAATGTCCCTTGGGTCAAATGCTAATAGCAAGTGTAATATGAGTCAAATTGAGTGGGGAGAATATATTGACCCTTCAAATTACTTACAGTGTGAATCAAAAGGTTTGTTTCCTCCTTTCTGATTTTGAAGTGACTGTAATATCAAGAGTGCAGTGAACATGTTCCAACTCAGAAAATCCCAGTTTTATATATGTAGAAGTACAATGAGTTTTGGGTTACTACTAATTAGCTTATTAACACAAACATCTGCTCAGTCTTACAGAGTCTTTTCATCTTGGTCAGAATCCAAATTTGTATTCTAATCATGCAAAAAGTAGATTCTTGTCACACAATCAAAATATATTGCTATGGATCTAAGAACAAACTCCTCAAGTATTGCAGTTAACCTCTTATATTAATGCTACTAATGGCAGTCTGTGTTTGTGTGGAAATTCATTTTTACGTCTGACATTTGTGGAATATAGCATTTTTCTCATGTTTTGCTTGAACATTTTGCATTGCAGAACCACATGATTCCTGTCTCAAACCCTTGGCTCATGTATCTGTCTATCCTTTGTTCACCAGCTTCTTGGATATCTATTTTACCACCTGTTCTACTCAATATTCATTAATTTTTATTAATTTTAAATTTTATTTATATTAATAGCCCATAGAGCTTTCATGCACCAACTTACCTGTGTTAGTTGTTTCTTCCATTCTGTGTACGCTCAGCTGCAGTTATCTCTATACACTGGACTAGTTCCATATTGGTAGCCTTCAAATCTCTTTTCTTGAAAAGTTATTTTTGATGGGCGAGATGATCCTTTCATGTCTCATTATTCTCTCTGCTACTGTCATCTCTGAACCTACAAACTAAGCTCTACACCTGTGATCTGAAACCATCATCACATGATCCAATTAAATAGGTCATTTACAAATGGTAACAAAACATGGGGAAATGTCTAGCTTAAGTTAGACATTTCCTACACTTGTCTGAATTATCACTTTAGATAGATATCCAAAAACAAAGTTTACATGCCAAGGTCAAATCATAGAAACAAAACCTAATCAGTGATATATATATCATGTCTTCCATCAAACTCTTAAATTAAAATTAGTCTTAAATAGAGATTCCATATAAAAACAACCCCGATAAACTTCAGGATTTTAATTAGAAAAAGGCCATAAACTTTAAAAGAATTCAAGAAATTAAAAACATTAAGAACCAAGTATCATATTTAACTCCAAGAAGAAAACAGTACATACTTAAGTGGTGTCCAAAAACATACATGGCTGAATGAAGTGATGAAGATAATTCAAAATATAAAATTAAAATCAATAAAAAGAAGTACTAAGGTTAGTAAACATAGAAAAAATATGGGATTGAAAATCTCAATAATTAATTATAAAAGCCAGAGGAAAACCTTACAAATAGAATAAATAAAGCAGAAGGTAAAATATCAAGCCTTGAAGGCAAAATAGATGATCTTGATAAAGCAAAGAATATTTTTAAAATTAAAAGCACAAGCAACACTCAATTTCATTTGGAATAACAGGAAAGCCAAGATTGCCAAAATAATTTTGCTCAACAAAAGAACCTCAGGAGGTATCACCATCCCTGACTTCAAGCTATACTATAGAGCTACAGTATTAAAAACATCTGGTACTGGCATAAAAACAGACTTGTGGATCAGTGGAATAGAATTGAAGATCCAGACATTACCCCAAAAATCCTATGAACACCTGATCTTTGACAAAAGGGTCAAAACATTCAATGGAAAAAAGATAGTATATTTAACAAATGGTGTTGGCATAGCTGGATGGAAGTGGGTAAAAAAATGCAAATAGATTTGAGCTTGTCACCCTGCACAAAACTCAAATCCCAGTGGATCAAGGACCTCAACATAAACCCAGCCACTTTGAACTTGATAGAAATGGAAGTGGGAAATACACTTCTATTAATTGGCACAGGCAACCACTTCCTAAATACAACACCAGTGGCACAGACACTAAGACCAACAATCAATAAGTGGTATCTCCTGAAGCTAAGAAGCTTCTGTAAAGGCAAGGACACTGTTAATAGGACAAAACGCCAGTCTACAGAATGGGAAAAGATTTTCACCAACCCTACAAGTGATAGAGGACTGATCTCTAAGATATATAAAGAGCTCAAGAATCTAGAGCCCAAAACCTTGAATAACCCAATCAAAAAATGTACAGATCTAAAAAGGGAATTCTCAGCAGAGGAAATACAAATGGCTGAAAGGCACCTGAAAAAGTGTTCATCATATTTAGCCATCAGAGAAATGCAAATCGAAACAACTTTGAGATACAACCTAACACCTGTTAGATTGGCTAAGAAAAAAGGCACAGATGACAGCGTATGTTGGAGAGGATGCGGAGCAAGGGGAACTCTACTCCATTGTTGGTGGGAGTGTAAGCTTGTTCAGCCACTTTGGAATGCAATATGGCAGTTTCTCAGAAAATTGAGAATCAATCTCCCCAAGGACCCAGCAATACCACTTCTGGGTGTATACCCTAAAGAGGCACAGTCACACTCCAAAGGTATTAGCTCAACTATGTTCATAGCAGCATTATTTGTAATAGCAAGAACCTGGAAACAACCTAGATGTCCCTCAACTGAAGAATGGATTAACAAACTGTGCTACATC